>VZUI01045736.1:0-67325 GCA_013401135.1 Cettia cetti | reverse complement strand
TCAGGGTACAACATGTGCCAGCATTAACTAAAGCCTTACACTCCTGTGTGTGTGATGTGCCAGGGCTCTGGATCCACACAGTCCAATAGATAAGATTGTCCCTTTCTTCTGAAATCTGGCTGGAGTCAGGGCCCCTCTAGTCCTGGTCATGGCACTCATTGCTCACTCGTAAATACAAGCCAAGCTCCCTTCAAGATGGTTTGTAAGCAACATCAGCCCTCTTATTCTGTTTGAGGACTTGCCCACTGGAAACTGGAGTGGCATTTATCCAGAACTTCCCATGGTGGCTCTTCTTCCTTTCAACTCACGTACCCACGATGCAAGAGCAGAGGCGGTTTTTCCATCCCACTTCCTCATGTCCTGTCCAGGGTCATGCAGGTAAAATCATAGGTTGTCTTGTGGCATGGACCCTCTCTCTCAAGCATGGGGTGCTTACTCCTAATAGCAGAGACTCCGGTCCTTGCTGGCAGGGTAGGAGACATTTTCTTTCCAATTTCTCCAATTTGCTTGAGTCTTTTGAATCTGTCTGTGGCATTGGACACAGTTAAGGAGCATGTCATTAGGGAGGTGAAAAGATGATCATATTCCCAGAGTCAGGTAGTCATTAGAAATACTGTTGGTTCTCCTTTCATTGACTTCAATGCCAATGAGCTGATGTACAAAAATGGTGTACTCCTTATAAAGTTCTCCAAATGGATTGTGTCCACTGGACCTCATCTGCATCTTCAGGGGACTGCTCATTATTTGAATCCTTATAGACTACCTCCTGCACAGATAATTCTCTCTGATTTTCTCCATTGTGCTCCAATGGCTTGGGTGAATTGTTAGATCACCCTTGAGAGAATACCTTTCTCTCATGCTTGACAGGAGTCACCTCCAAAGGCTGAGAGTTTCTGTCCTCTTCCCAATCCCCTTGTCAATGCCTAGATGTCAGGACAGGGATCCCAGCTGCTTGGCCTCACAAACATCTAGTTTTGTGTTGTGGGCCCATGATATCCCAGTATCAGAGCAGCCAGGTCACTCGAGGTTCATTCAACTGGCAGCTGAAATTTATTTGTATCTCTTGGAGATCACTCAGGGTAGAGATAGGGTGATTACCTCTGATCCTGCCTCTTCCTCCTGTTCTGAGAGCCCTGCTTCCTCTTCATCCCTCACTATGTGAAGTGTTCTTCAATTTCTTCTTCTGTCTAGGGGCAGCTGCTATCAGTACAGGTTGTTCCTCTGGTACAGCTGCAGTTTCAGTGGCCATTGTACCTGTTGGTCTGCTTCCTTCCTTCTCCCTGTGAGGGTGCTGTCTAGTGATCAGCAGTGTCCAATACACAGTAACCAGGGCACAGCATGTTGCATAACATTGCCCCTCTCTGGAGTGACCACAGCATTTTTCTTTCCCATTTTTTATCAGTCCAACAGGATGTAAGGCCCCAAATGACACACTGAAAAGCTGTTTACAGTGGCTCCTGTACTCTGGGTTAAACACACAGGAGAAATATTGACCTGATGTTCTCAAGACAGAAGCGTACTGACAAATTACAGAAAAGTCAAGGAACTTTGGCAAAAGGTTTACTACAACATCAAATCAACATAAAGCACTTCTTACAGCATTAATTTGTCCCATTCAACTTAGCAAACCTAAAAACTATCCAATGTTAAGTTACTCAAAATGTTAAGTTACTCAAAAGAAGAGGGAATTAGAAGAAAAGACAGAAAAGACATAGGAAAGCACACATATAGCTGCCAACTCTCAGGTGCTAGCAGTGCTCAGAGAGAAGCCCCAAGAGGAAGGTAGGTTCAAGATGTGCTGACCTTGTGTTCAGCCTTAAATACCCTGCGATTTTGTGGGCCCTCCCCCCAGGTGGGACTTTCAGTCATTCATCCCCTCAGGAGCTGGGTTAGGGAACAGTGGAACCCTGACTCTAGTGCCAGTGATTGGCAGCGCTGCTGGGCTGGAATACAGGCTCTGGGATAGGGGATGGGGGGCAGTTCACTATCTAACCAGAGCAAGGCCCAACCTGCCCCCTCACTCCCACACATGCATCCCAAAATGTATCTAGACATCAGTCCCTCCAGACTCTGACACAGGATCCTGTAGATTTTCAGGGATGATTTCCAAACCACTGGAATCTTCTAAATACTGGCCCATGTCCTCTCACATTCCATGCCACTCATGACTACCAACCGTGGAGACAGATCTCTGAAAGGATTACCTAAAAAATCTTCTATAGCTCTAAACATGGCGTGGACTGCACTAAGGACACCTGGCAGGCCTAGCAACAAGAACATGCTTTCCTTAACATCAAAGGGAAATGAAAAGTTCTCAACAGGTGTTGTAACAGGCCTGAGGGATAAAAAGGGGTGAAAAGCTGGGGAAAATAATCCTCCCCTGTTCCCCCTACAGACTGAGTATAATCTGGACTCACGAAGGTAACACCTGAGGTAAAGGTAGGAAAGTAACACTGAATACACATCCCAAATAACCCTCGTTGTCCTTGATATTATCATATTATAAGCTGATATCACACAGTACAGCAACCAAGAAATCCTGGTTCCTCTCCCTGCTCTGAAAAAGAACACTGCAAGATGATGAACAGGAATATTTACAGGATTAACACCCACATGAACAGACCAAGCAACATTGTGACCAGTGACTCCCTATCTATTGCAACAAATGCTTACATCAAAGCCACCAGATGTGCCTAGCTCAACCCTTTGTGCCATATAGTGTGTGCCAAGTCAGCTTGTAGTAGTTTAGGAATGGTATTCAATTTAGTACTCCCACTAAAACCATGCTTCCCTCACTGTGCCCTCCACGTAGCTGCAGCACCCTGGAGAGGGGAATTGGAAGCACAGAAGTCAAAGGTCACAGGAAGAGATTAGAACAATTTACTGGAAAAAGCAATGAGATAAGAAAATGAATGGTAACAAAAAAAAAGTACTAATGACAGAGGGTACAAGCAAAGGAACAATAAAGGAACAATTCACAGGAGCCTCCTGGCAATAGACAATATTGGATGATTCCATCCACCACATTTACTTGCCCAGACTAGGACCCCTTCTTCCCTTCTCATTGTCCCCCAGCAAAGACACAAAGTGGAACAGAATAACCTCCAGGTCATAGCCATGCCCCTCCTGACAAAATTAACCCTGTCGTAGCTGGAAGCAGGACAGATGAGTATGTCTATAGAGAGACACAAGCAGTATATTGACCTATTAATGTGTTAACTTCATATGCTACCTACATTAATTCTGTAAATAAGAACATTTATACACATTTTATGTAAAAACAGTATCAGAAAGACATGCCAACAAATCACAGGATAAAACACAAAACAAAAGCAAAAGCAAAAACAACAAAAAACCAAAACCAAAACAACCCCCCAAAAACCAAACCAAAAAAAAAAAAAAGCAAAAAAAAAAAAAGCAAAAAAGCCACCCCCAAAACATGCTTAAAGAATGTTCACTGCCCTGTTAGTGAACAAAAACACGTTTGTCTGGATGTGGAGCACAGGTTACATCTTGTGCTGAAGACATGAGCACAGTGAAATACAATTAAACAATTACAGAATAGTTGTGGATCTATAATTGCCAAAGAACACCCCAGAGCCCTTAGTCTTCTCCATGGAAGAGAGATGCTCACCTTTTAGGAATGTTGAAAGATTCTTGGCTTACTTTACTTTCACTGCCACTTGAAAGACACAGATTATTCCTTCTCATTGCTCCATGATAACATGCCAATGTCTTCTGCTTGTTTCCCCTAGAACTACACAGTAAACAAACTAAAAGGCAGCTGGCTCAGTCTGACCAGGGATGCCTTTCATAAATTACACTTATATTTACAGCATGCTCAGGTTTATGTTTTGCTCAGTATCTGTTCCAAAATATTTCAGTTGTTAAAGCACAGCCAAGTTTGCCAAAAGAACAGTTTATCTACACAAAGAAATGATACTTGGAAATCCTGCCAAGTCAGAAAAAGGTCATCTATTTAAGCAGAGTAAAGTTGACAAGTAGCTCCCCCTCTCACAGGCTTGTTCAGATCTATCATGTGTGAACTGTGCATCTGAAGAGGGACAATCTAGCATTACCCTTGACTTGTGTAACATGACAATTTCATAGTTGGGATTTTCTTTTTAATGGGTGTTCACTGTAGACTGAGCATATTTTTTTCTTATTTTCCAAGGCATTTCATATTACATCTTAGATTTTTCTACACACATAATGGTTTGAATACAAGGGAGGTGAAGTGCCCTTTCTTTACAATACATCTTTACTTGAATGACTTTATAATCAAACAACTTTTTAAAAGCTAGACTACTGGAGAACTCAGGATTTAGGCAGAACATCCAAGATGCCAGAGTTTGGGGCTTCAGCTCTGAACCCCTCAAGTCACGTGCCAGCAAAGCCTGGAGCTGTCTGGTGCATTTTCTAATTCCCACATTTCCAGGTACCTAAAGCAGTAACACTGTGGATGGCCAAAACCACCCATGTTTTTGATGTCAAATTTAGCTGCTGACCAAAGTAATAAGAAATCAAGAATAAGCTCTGTTTGTGACCAAGCCTTCTGTGAGATGTACATTACAGAAGGCATTCCTGGAGCTCACCTAACCTTTGGCAACAAGTCACATTACAGTATCCTCTTACAGTGTTTCTCTTGTTCCTAATGGTTCTTGTATTTCTTGTTTTGCAGGAGAAAAGCATACACAGGAAGGGTGGGGACGGCCTCTAGCCAACTTCAGAGCTAGTCTGGTGCTGACAGCACTTTCCTAGAAGACAGGTAGGAGATAAGATTTTTGACAGCCTCAGGCTGAGTAGGGTAACTACATACAATCTCCTGTTTCCTAAGAGAATATTCCAACTACTTGACAACTGTGCTTCAGGCAAGCCCAGTCACGATCTTCCTTATTCTCCATTGAAATTTCAAGTCCTTCTAAACAGCCACTTTTCTCTGAAGAGAGCCCTAACCTGTGAATCTGAGGGGAACTGAAGAGGCAGATGCTTAAATAGCATGCCTTTGCTCCCTGCCTGGTTAGGATTTCCAACACCTTGTTTGTTGTGAACACTTCTAGTGGTTCTAGGAGGCAAGTGGCTTAGTAGGAAGGCTATAATTTTCCCCATGTAGTTGTTACAAATGCCTGTTTCTCAGCATGAAGTCTTCAGAGAGCTTATATGCATTCTGTTAACTCCTGGGTTGTTTTTCCCAGGCCAGACAAATTTCACTGCTGGGGGGATAAAAAGATCACCATCCCATGTCTCTTCCATCTCCACCCATTTGACTGCCTGCCATTGTGCATTTTTCCACACCAAGCCATGCAAGTTACAGCTAAGCATCCTTCTCCATTAGAACTGCAGCTGTATTAATCTCTACATTCCTCAGCTACAATGAGAGGCTTATCCTCAAAGCATTTGTGAATTTCATTTAGTAAAATTCAAAATACATTCCTGAGTTCAAATCTAAAAGTGACACACAGAAAAATCCTTAACAAATTCTCCTCAGACTGAATTTGATATATCATGCAATTAAAACCATCATCCTTAAAATAGTGATTAGACCAAATTGCAGTGGTTTGATAGATTTCAGTGGACCTAAAACTGGTAAATACTTGTTCGGGTTTTACCCTAGACAGAATAAAATATTAGGCAGACCACTGTGTTGAAAGTAGCTAAACTCTGTGTGTGTGTGTGTGTGTGTGTGTGTGTGTGCATGTGTATGAAATTGGAAACACGAGTAAGATTTTCAGAATTAGAGAATTAGATTAAATTAAATCCCTCATTGAAATGTTAGTGCCCACTATGGTCAGGGTTGTGTTCCAGATTCGTTATCAAATTTAGTACTTTGTACTGACTCCCAAAAGAGGATGGCTGATAGCTGAAATCAAAATAATAATAAAGAAGCTATTCACTTGTGGTCTGATTGGGACTCTAAATTCTCATCAAATCAGGGGCAAATACAAAAAGTGAATTTGATCACTTCTATTTTAGGAGTTTTTTTGATTTGTATTCAACAAGCAGATAGAGAAAGATGTTGTTTTCTTTTTCAAAAACATGACTCAATTTTGTTGATTGTTGAAAATTAGCTTCATGAATATTTCAGTATGGAAAAAGCATTTCATCAAGTATTCACTGACTTCATAAAGCTAATACACAATTGACTTAAAATAACTTCTGTTTACAGGGCTGTATTACATGGAAAATGTGCAATCTACTTGGTCTAGAGATGGGTATTATTCAACACAGATATCAAAGCAAAAGATCTCTGAGCATTTTGGAGCCAGTTGGTATGAAAAATACTGCAAAGGGTTTTCCTTACCAGCCTATATATTTCTAAGAGTAATGGATCTGAGACAGGTGCAGAACTTCTGAATTGAGTTCCTCTGTTTTGACTTCTGAATACATTTCAATGAATGGTCTAGATAACTCAGGAAAAATGCTGAGATTTTTTAAGTATTTAATTTTAAACATTTAAGGTTGAAAATCAAAATCACATATTTCTAGTGATGCATAGACTGTAGCTGGATTTCCTTGGGATATCACAACCTTGTGACAGAGAACCAAAAGAATTTGGCTAAAAGGGAAAATAAGTAAGTAATGTCATACATTTGCTATATGGCTAACTGTCTGGAAGTCCATTTACTAAAAACTGTTACCATTTTTATTTTCTAGATTAACTAAACACAAGTTTACAAAAATTCAGTTGTGTGGGTTTGAATTCATACATTACATCTAGAAGGCAAGAGATTTCAAATACAAAGTGCTTGTGTCATGTACTTACTGTTATTTTGATGGCACATGTAATAGAATTCATCAGTACATCATGTTTACTAAGGGTTTTTTTTATTAAAAGAAGCCACCATTAAATCTACTGCTATAATGGGATTGCTCTGAGTTTTGTTATAAAAGAATAATTTGATAGACAACCAGAAATTCCCCTTTTACACCTTGCACTTTCTCAGTTGTTATAAACAGCAGAGTTGCTACAAACATTAGTGATTTTAAATGTTTACTTTAAAAATTTACACTTGTTGCCTCTTACATTTCATAAAAAGAAGAATGCAAGGAGCATTTTGTGTGCTACAATACATTATGGAAGGCCAGGGCAAACTCCAGAGATTTGAAGAACTAGTGCAGAAGTAGCATTTAGACTTGTGTTTTTGGATTTATGCTGCTGAAACCAAATGTAAAAATATATAATTTCATTTTTATAATGTAGATCATATTACCTGAAAGTGTGGCAATCTCATAAAACCAGTTGATCTTACAATTTTTGCCATTTTTTTGAAAAAGATCTGTCTTGAAAGATGTTCCACTGTAGATAAGTACAAGTATTCTGGTTCTCAACAGAATCTGCTCAAGCTTGAGTGACCTTCCATTGCACATAAAACCTCAACTTTCTGGATTAAAAAAAAAAAATCAGATTAAACCCAAGAATTGTTTTAATTTGAAGGCACTACTTCTAGGATAACCTTAAGCTTCAGAAAAATGTCAGATCTTATCAAAGGAAAGGTTACATTGATAACTAGTATGTGTTATATTTGTGTGATACTACCAGAGGCCTCTAAACCAAAGGCCAGCATGTCAATTACTAATAGTTCATCTGGTATAGCCATAAGTGCTAGGTTTGCCTAATGGAGTATGTTTTTTAAAAGAAGTGCATATCATACAGACACTTACACAAACTTCCAAGTAAACATGTTATCCAGTTGATTTTATCTGCTGAAATTTTAGATGCTTTCCATATGAAAGCCCTGCAAAAGCTTACTGATTGATTATCATTGGTGTGCTTGACAATTGCTGTATAAAAATTCTGCACTTTTGAAAGTGGGTCAAAATTTTTCAATTTTCATCTTTGAGTAAAGCATATGATTTTGCTTTCTAATTAAATTTGAGAAAGATTTTGGAGAAAGATCATTATTCTCAGTGCATATTTGGACGAATGACAAAGAAAAACAATGCAGTGCCCAAATGTACTTCAAAACCAGTATTCAGTTGTGTCACATGGGCTCAACCACAGAGACAAATGATTATCTCCTTTCTTCCCCACTGCTTCTCAAAAATGAAGGACAGTTCATATCAGCAGTGACACTATACAACACAGTTCCAGGATATATACACATGCTACCTGAGAAAATCACATCAGTGCTATGTGAGAGCACAGGTTTGCTAGTACTGCAAACATGAAGGCTTTTGAACCAAAAGAAGGCTATTAAAACTAAAGCAGTGCTGATTTGCAATACTATTGACTAGTTTGTCACAGAAGTCTTTAATGAAAATCAGTTTCTTTCACAGTGAGCCCTAAATGTTATCAATCAAAATCCAGTTTCCTATGGATGTGGACAACCTTTGAAATTATACGCTATCAGGATAAATAAAGACAATTCCATTTCTCAGCATCAATGGAAAAGTGCTCAAAGCTTTTGGCTGCCTGTTTATGAATTTTAATGAGGCCTGGATTTGTCTCAGAAGGAGGCAGCCCTAATTTTCAAAGTGATTCAGACAAGTCAGTACAATATTAGAAAACAGTACAAAAAAGCATGAGCGATAATATAATAAAGCACTTTGATGAAGCTATGTTGAGGAGGGGAAGGCGGCTTATATAAAAATCACCCCCGCTGTTTCTCCTCCTAAACTACAAAATTACCAACTTTAGATATCAGTTTCTAATGTCATTTTCACCTTTTTTTTTTTTTTTTTTTTTTTTTTTTTTTTTTTTTTTTTTTTTTTTTCCTAAATAGTCAGTGGTATGAAATGAACAGTAAAAATAGAAGATCACGGTTATGTTTTAGTCTCAGACAGAGGATGATTTGACATTTCTCAGCCATGAGTTACAGGAAAGAAATAAGTTAATGTTGGTTTTAGAAAATGCTTGCCTATTTGAATTAATTTACCAGGATATTTAAGTGCAGAAATTGATTAATCCTTAGGAGAAGCTACTCCATTATTAGCAAGGCCTTCAAAATTCCTGGTCCAAAGTCCCTCTACTCTTCACATCTCCCAGACATGTGCTCACATCTAGGTACCACAGCAGCCTGGCTGTGTCCTCATCCCAACTATGGCCACATGTGAAGGGATAAACTTCCCTGACAGGCCCCAGGATGCTATTCCACTCTCTCTCTTCACTGTATTTCTGCTTTTTTATATGTCCTAGCTGTGGGCAGGCATATACATTGTTTTCTTATTTGCAAAATGGAGAGCATCACTGCCCAGTGTTGCAATACCAGCATGAGGCTCATTTATGCAGTACCCTTGATCTCTTCAACAAACCAGCTTTCAGGGCTCTCTGAAAATCTGTACTCCATTTGTGTAGGCTTAGAAAGAAGCAATAGATGAGAAGAGTCAATATTTGCCACACAGAAAAGACCAACTCCTGCATAAGTTTTGCACATCCTAGTGGGTCACGTGGAGTGAGAAAGGTCGTGACCACTCATTTCATTATAGACATGTGGCTTTAGGTAAATGCTGTGGTGGCTAAAGAAGATCAGTATTTAGAGCAAAGAGCCAGCTCCTAGGTGATCAATCCCTGAGTAATGGATGAGTTACCAAAGACCTGGGAGATGGAGGAAGGAAGGGTATCTCTCATGTTCTTGCAAGAGAAAGGCAGCCCAGGACCCTCATGAGTTGAAAGAACAAATTGATTTCTTGCCCTCCCCCAGCTACATCACCTCAATGTTTAGCACAAGCAACATGGTCCTATTGCTTCTGCTGGAAAAATGTGGGATGAGAGGGTCCCTCACTCAGACATCCTTCTGCAATTCTTCCTGATGAATAAATGGCACTTCTGTAAGGCATAGGAGGTGAGCAGAAATGAAATAACATAACAATTTCCATCAATGACAGGGACTAGAGCATGGGGCTGTTCAAAGTCTCTCAGGAAAGACTTTCCTTTGCTCTCTCAGCTGAGCTACTTAGAACTCACTGTTCTAAACTTATTTTCAGGACCTCTACTTTGAGTTCTAAAGTCAGACCCTTAAATGCAACAGCAGATGGAAGTCCCAGGTGTTGGGAGCCTATGTAAGTCTTCACGTGTTCAGTTAAAATTATTTTGGTTCTTCTGCTGACCTTACTGCCATGAACTTCTAAAAACATTCAACAATCCATAGAAAGGAATTAAAGTCACATAAACTCAATGCTGTTGTTTTTCTAGTCTTTCCCCACCCCCCCCCCCCATATTGTTATGATCATTTTCTTCTATTTCCCTGTTTTATTCTCATTCTTGCCTACTGGATTGTTTTGTTTTCTAGCCTTATTCCACTGTGTCATAGTCTTGAGTTTTTTTCTTATGTAGCTCTTCAAAGAGGTATCTATTATTCTAATATCTATTACCTTTCATTTTCATTCTGCTCCCATTTCCTTCAAATAGGTTACTTATACTGAGGTCTAGTTTTCAATTTTTTTTAAATTCCCCTACACTTATGTTTATTGCCAGCCCCTCAGTTTATCTATTTCATCTTATTTCCCCCCTCTCTCCCTATATTTCATATGTTTGTTGAGAAAGATAATGGAGAACAGTATTCTTAGAATGACAAAGACATAAGCAAAACAACTACGCATTTGAAAAAAACCTGTTATTTTTAGCCAGAAATGGCAGACTCTAAGCCAAGATCTTAAGTCTAAGGTATTGTCAGAATAGCCTTTAAAAAAAGGTGAGAAGGAGGTGGAGAAAATTTGTTTTACTCCTAAGCTAAGCACTGGTTCCAATTGCAAAAGTCCACATTATATTTATATTCATCACACTCAGTTAATGAGATCAGTTAATGGTAAAAACAACATTTAGGAAGTGTACATTTATGCAATATATAAAATGCTTCATTTTGGCATTGAACACTATCACACCCAGGAAAAAAAAGGCTTCCTGCTTTTGTGCCCTGCAATACATCAACTATTAGCCCAATATCAGAGTAGTTGTTATCTGACTCTGTTTACTAAATGGGCAGGTGATAACCACACCTATCGATGATGAAAGTCCTTAACATTTTCCTGGAAGGAGCATAAAATAGTCTGGATTTCTGAAACTTTTACCTGGTAAAGGACTAGGGATTTGTTACAGGCACATAGCATACTTTTGGATCACCACCAAAAAAACGTGATCTCCAAATTACTTCTACCATTTGTACTTTAAAAAGAGATTACACACTGACCTCAGAACCACAGGATAAGGTGTGCAAGTGCAAAGCATCATAACCAGCAATTGGTCAGACAATAGTAAGTAAAGGACACTTTTGGATCTAATCTAGTACTTATTCAATTTTATCCTCCTTTTGCTCACTTGCTTCTGTAGCCATTGGCATTTCATGACCTATGTTTGGATTCTGCAAGACAAACTATTTTATATTCTTTTAATTTGGTTTTTCTTAGAGCAGTTATAGGGTAAATTGCAAATGTGAAGTTCTTAGTAGACTTTGAAACAGTGAGTCTTTAAACATACAGTAATGTTCCAGTTTTTCAGACAGATCATAACCCTAGGTCATTGCTATAGGACATCTAAAGAGCAAGCCTGAATTTCTTGAATTTGTGGTGTTCAGACTGTAGCTAATAGTCATGTCTCTTTCATGTTTTCTAATTCCCATTCCTTTTTGCATTATCCTAGGAGTCACAGTCATGGATTTTTGTTCCTTATGTGCTGGCTTGGGAAACACCCTGCAAGATAATTAGTCATTGACTCTGAAACGTGAGTATAAGGAAACGTGTTCTGCCCCCAGCCTCCCAGTGACCTTATTGTTGTCTAGGAATGTATACCACAAAGCCTCATCTGCCAAGAGAAGTGTGTATATATAGATATAGATATAGATATAGATATATAAGATCAGAAAGTTCCCTTACTAAGTAGGTCATACAGCTAAACCACATGAAAAGGCTGCACCCTGGTCCAGAAGACAATTAAGAGAATTTCTGTTTATATGAGAGTCTTTTGCTCAGGATTACTAATCTACTAACAAAAGAGCTGCTTAAGAATGCAGTAAAGATTACGAAATCAGATAAGAATGTACAAAGATTTCAAGCAAGGTTAGAAATATATTAAAAGACATATTCTCATGCCTCTCTGGGCAACCCATCCAAGGAAAACAAAATATTTAACAAGCATGTGAATTTGAAGCTCAGAGGTCTGATGCTATCTAAATCTAAAAGTGACATTTATCATCCAGTAGATGAAAAAAATAAAATCTTATATCTAAAATGGCAAACCACATAATTGAAATGCTCATGAAGAGCAATGCATATTTTGCTAAGAAGGAAACAGAAGAGGTAGAATTTATATAACAACACGATATTTCATGCCCAAGTCATGGATAACATTGATGGTACCTGTAATTATACATTAGGCATTCCTGGTTCCCAGTCCCACAACGGCATTTGGAAACTTATGTCTGTACACTGAAGAGTAAGCAGTAAGAATGAGTCTTTGCTAGAAAATTCTTGAATATCCAAACAACTCTGAAGTTCTAGCCTCATCATGTGGGAACGAAGTTCAAAACAGAAAAGTATTAAGAAGCACAAGCCCTAAAGCCACATTCTCTGTCTTGAGACACATGTTATGAACCACAGAAATCCTGTGTCAGCAGATCTCAAATCATGTCAGGCATGCAGGGAATAAAGAGATTACCAAAACTGGGATGAACTAAGCCCATGACGTACAACCCTGCAAATGATCTGCTGTTCAATGGGTGCCAGCACAGAGCTTTCAACACTGGGGACAGATGTTTGAAATGCTTAATGGGAGTAAGAAGCCCTATCTCTGTATGTTGAACCTGCTCCTGGAGCATCCAAAAGTCCTTGGCCAGGCAAGTTCAGCAGTAGTTTAATTTTGTGTTCCCAAAATTATGACTTCCAAAACAAGGTGCTAGATCTAGGTGAAAAGCTCGGGTTTTATGCTTTTGAAAAAGCAAGTCTCTGGCAGCTGCATGAAATTTGATTGGTTTTCATACATACAAAAACAACTCTAAGCATTGCAGCTACAAGCAAACATGAAAATTTGTTACAGAGGATGTGTCCTCACAGACTAGTAGCTACCTATAAATTTAGTCTATTAATTTAGTACAGTAGGAGAAAATAATATGTTTAGTGAAATGATCAATATCTTAATAAAAATACAGTGGTTCATATTTCTAGCACTGCAAACAAATAATCCAAAATATATAGTCTTAGGTATTGGGGAATGGCGTTCTTTTCATCATCCCATTTTACTGATGAAAACATCAAGACAGCAGCTTCCTCCAGGTGGAACTTGATGTAATTTTCATGTAAAGGAAAACTCTTTCCAGCTGTAACTTTGCTCCTGTTTTGTGTGTGCATGATTCTTTCAAGACTTGAAATGGGAACACAGTTATCTGAACTAAAGCTCAAATGATCAACTAGCATAAATAAACATTCTTTCCTCTGTTTGACTGGACTGATGAAAATACATGCAACAATATGATCCCACTCTTCTATTTTATGGGAATTTGAAAGTATTAAACACTTGTGACCTGCCTTTCTTTATAATTATCATTAGGATAACTTCTTTAAATGAAGAAAAATATCAAAACATTTAATTTCATTTGCCTATACAGTCTGTCTTTGCTGCCAACAGATTTTTCTTTGTCATATCAATTGCTGGGTTTTTTAAAGGCTAATTTTTCTAGATAATGTCCTGGGTGGATATTTTCTTCTTTGCCCCATGTGTTCTGCCCCTACAGATTTTTCCTCTTTATTTGGAAAGAAAAATTGAAAAGGCTTAATTTAATCTGAAAATTAAATAGAAAATACGAAATTCAAAGAACATACAAGCTCTGCCCTTCTGTCTAAATTACATCTTGAACTGCCTGTATAGCTGCCTAGTGGACATAATAGTTTATGGTACAGATGCTTGTACCATAGCATTCTTGTACCAGAATAGGGAAATCAGGAAAATATTTCCCTTTTCAGAAGATTTTTTACTTTGTACTTATAAGGCCAGGCTCCCCATCAAAGGAATCTTTGGACATCTTTTCCCCATCATGATAAGTACCAAATGAAAAGGATTCATCATCAAAGAAAAATGGACAGGTTGATATTCTCCATATCTGTATACTGAAAGAAAAATGGACAGGTTGATATTCTCCATATCTGTATACTGAACTTTACCTCCAGAAAGGCTTTAACAGTGCTTAGAAAGAGAGGGAACCATTAATTCTTTTTGGAATTCATCTCCCACAGAAAAGGGCTGTTTGAAAAGCACTAGATTTTTCCTACTCAACTTTCTATGGCTTGCCTATTTTAAAATGTCACCAAAGCTACAAACTGCCTTGGACATTCACAGAAAAGTCCAAAAGTCCATCCTCTGGCTATCTGAATACAGGTGCCTAGGGATCTTGAAATTTATGTAGAGACATTAATGTCTGCAAAACAAAAATAATTTTTCAAGCTTTTAAATGTTTTTTCTAGCTTCTCACTTTTCTTCAAACCTGTGATTACAGACTTCATTCTTTCCCCACCTCTTAAAAACTATTGTATTAGACTGCATCACATTCTTTATTCCCTATTACAAGAAAAATAAATACAATTGCTCCTGCCTGAAATATTCTTTTCCCCAGTAAGCCACTCCTCCTCCCTGTCCAACACTGAATTTAAATCTGATAAACATGGTGAAGAATCATACCTTTTGTGAGATCCCAAGTCATTAGGGAAATCAGCAAGTACTCTTCTTGTATTTTGCAGTGCTGCTAACAAAATACATAATTGCTAGAGTTATTTTTTTCTTCTTTGTAATCAAAGGTAATTAAACATTATTTACTGTGTGGTCAGTCTGAGCCTGAATTATAATCACAAAAGAGCTTTTAGGTGAGTGGAAAATAGCAGCCATGATTTTTTTCCTCCTTCAAGAAAAAAGTAACAAGCAAACCCAGGAAAACAACAAACACAATGCCATTTTAGTGCATTTCTGGGAATACTTAATTAGAACTACACAGCACAAGTTAATATTAAAGCTCAATAACAAATTTATACCTTTTAAAAATTCACTGGGATTCAAATCCAAACAAAAGCTGCTAAGTGACAGAGAAATAATAGAATTACAGCTGTATGCTAGGATACTGGCTGTAACAAAGAATCATGCCATTCTCTGTTGCCAGTCCCACAGAGGTACCGGTAGAATTGATTCCTCTTGTGATCTGGAAGAGAAGAACAAAAATAGAAATATTTTCAAACCTTTTCCAGCTGTACAGCAGTTATGTACTTTCTAAATGAAGTGCTAGTCACACAGTTTAGAGGAGCAGATCCTACACTGCAAAAGATCAATACTTTAACTAATTTCTCTTTTTAAAAATATAGGGGGATATCATATGGCATAAAAATGACAAATACCATGCTGAAGTATACATTTAAACTGCTAAAAGACAAAAATTTTAAGACCTCTTTGAGCTTTTACATAACACAGCTTCATTAGCAGCAGCGCCCCTTCTACAGACATCTTCATATTCATACTAATTGTTCCATTTTGTTTCAATACAGAAACATATTCAAAATCAGTGAGCTTCATGTGGAGACAACCTAACATTTGTATTACCAAGTAAAATGACCAGCAGGAAATCTGGTTCCAGTTAATCATATCTACAGTTTGCCTTCAGTTTTTTTCTACATGATATTATTATTACATAGAAACATTTTCTCCTACCCATCCAGTCTTAAAAATTCCGTCTGCCGTATTTTTCACTGCTCAGGCACTGACAGATCTTTCTCGTGGCCCTTGACAAATGCTGCAATACACCTTCCCCATTCATTCACAGCTGTTCCTTCTGACCTGCCTCTTTTTCTTACTGTGTTTCACATCTGCTGCAGCTTTTCTTCTTCCCACATGTCAGCCTAAGATGAGCTCCCTGGCTTACCTACTCCTTGTCCCTCCCTATGTCTGACTCCTGCCTACACACAGCCAGCTACACAAGACATTGCTTTTCCAGCCAGCACCATCCAGCTTTTCCAGGTTCTCCTCTGAGAGATCAAAGGAGAGCAGGGGGAAAGAGCAGCAGCCATGTCCTTTGTGAGGATGCTCGGCAAAAGGTTGTGTCCCTGCCATGCTTGTCAGTATTGTCTCATCAGTATTTCTTCTCCAGTTACTGCTGACTCCCAAGAAAGACTTGGTGTTTGATGTTGCAATAGAGTTCCAATCTGATTTTTTTTTTTAAATTTAAATTCCAACTTTTTGATTTCCTTTGTTCTTATTACTTTTTTTAGCATGAAATAAAGCTGTTTTTTAAACTTAATGATATTACAGGGCTGTGAGACAGAACTTACGAAGATCCCTACTGGCTTGTTACATGGTGCACAAGGTACTTTAAGCATGATGTTTGCACAATTCTTCCATTCTGGTTGAGCAAATACATGACATAAAGGCTATGCTTCTAAAAAGTCACATAACCAAAAATTTTGCTCAAGGAGCTACATGGAAGAAGCATGAAACAGTTTTAATACAAAACAAAAAACCCTTGACTTTGATCAGTACTTAGAAGTGACAGCTATCCCTAGGCCACTTCTTTGGAACACAGGCATCAGGAGAGCAGAACAGCATCTTGTTAGAGACAGACCAGGCAAAGAAGTGCTAAATGAGAAAGATCTTTACAGACCCTTAGTACCCAGCACTTACTAGAAACCCAGTAGCCATCTCAATCAGCACACCTTCATGGAGAAACAGCATTTCATAGTCCAATGTTAATAATCCCTTCTTTTATATTAAATTCTACATCAGTGACCTTGCTAGTTTTCAAAGGAAATGTGAGTAAGAAAAGGTTTTGCATTCTTGCTAGCATTCATATTTCATACACGCCCTGAAGTCTGAACATGTTTTTAAAAATTCAAGTATAACCAAGATGTGGCAAAGCAGATCATACATAATAAAGTGCACTGTGGATTGCATATACTGAAGTCTATGCATCTATCTAGGCACAGAGCTGGAAACAAACCTCTTGTCAGAGATGTTTTGACTAAGCACATGCGTCCTAGATGTTTAAATATTTTGTGGTGTAGATTTTCACCATTTAGGTTTTGGTGTGTGAATTTAATTTTCAAAATAAATGTTTGTGGATTAGTTTTGGTCTGCAGACTACAATTTAGCACATGGATGAAAATGAGACAGACTCAAATCTAATTCGCACTATAAAATGCAGCTGGATGTACTGAAGTACAGCTGGGATGCACAGGCATGGAGTTTTTTGATGGTTACAAATATTGTGAAGTATATGAGCATTTCCAAAAGCAGTGAATATAACACTACAACATCACATTTACTTTCTCAGCATTCTGTGCTGAAGAATGAAAGGTGGAAATGCAGCCTATTTTGTCTTTCCCAGCAAAATATTTCTTCCCTTTTCTATATAATTTATGTTGAAAAGAAATTAGCAACCTGATTTGATTTATTTTTTATACACATATATCAACACAATCCTGAGCTGACTTTTATGTTCCATAATCCTGTCCAGAACTTTTTTATCAAGAAAAAATAACTGCCCTCTTGAAATTCAAATCTGTAACACATAATTGAGACATTAACTCTAGAATTGTAAGAGGATATGTGGAACTATTTTCAGCTGCTATCAATTGTATGTGACTGTGCTTCTGAAGCACTTAGAACATGGGGGTTGCTGAAAGATTTTTTGAAGGGATAAGTTTTGTGGAATGATTATTTTCATAAAGAGATATATTGTAGGTTTTTGCCGTCACTTTCTACAATGCACACAGTAATCCCTGGGAAAGTTAAATGCATTGTAAAGAAGGCAGACCATACAAAAAAAAATTGAAAATGCATTTTAAACAAATTTTACACTGGCAGTGACATTGCTTAATATATCAAGAACAAGGGATGCACAAATATTTTCTCATCTGGCTCCTGAGCTGAGGATGACATGACTGGAAAAAAATTGCTTATGCAACTAAAACTCCATCTGAATAGTTGTGTGTGTGATTCATGCCAAAAGTATAATTTTAGTCTCCTTTCCCTTGCCCTTGAAAAGCTTTTCAGGAAAACTCTAGAGAAAGCCTAAAAGGACAGGATGTAGAAAAATCCGATCATCTTTGTTCTTTCTGTGTTTAAAGATGTGCCAAAAGAGCTTATTGAGATTATAGCCTATATCCAGTAACAGATAAACTATACAGTAATTTAGCCAGATTAGGTGTCTAAATCGTAACTCAAGAGACTTTCCTGTCCAACTCCATTGTGTCTTCATTAAACACTGTAATATTTCATATGCTAAGCAAAAGGCTTGTCTCATGAGGTGCAGGATGACCCCTGTCCACAGCAGCAGGGGAGATGCTTAGGGTGGCACCAGGCTTGGCAGCTCTTCTCCCAGAAGTGTGCAGCCCTCTGCCACTTGTAACATCACCAGGCAGCACAGCCCTGGTCTGCACCAGGTTCCAAAATCCTTCTCTAAAAGGAGTCCAAAGATATTGAAACAGTGGATATAATCTCAGAAGTGCACACTAAAACACAGCAGCCCAGGATCACGGTCACTAATGGAAGATAGTTTTTATAGTGTGATGAGAAATAACTCCACCTTCCAGCAGAGCTGTGAAAGATCTCATCAGATGACACCGGCAGTTAGTAGACGAAGGAGGTGCCTATCATGTCCCTGACTCATTTCATTGTTCATGTATGCACACCTCTCATCAGCTGACCCATTGACCACTTCAGCTCATTTCCTTGTCATCTGGATTTATTGAGGGAAGGAAAGTTGAGCATTTCCAGCCTCTTTTATGCTGAAAACAAAGGCCTAAGATAAACTCATCACCTGTCTGTGTTTACGCTTAAATAATTACTGAATAAACTTGTGGTGAGCTGTACTCATACTCCAGTTGGACCCCGTCTACCTTTCACGTAGCATCAGTCCACACTTCAAGGAAAGTAGTGTAGGTGCTTGAATGGAATGTGGTTGTATGGCTATTGCTCGGCAAAGTAAATATTAGGTTTCATATACATTCAGCATATTGCTGCAGATCAATTTAGTGAACTTGCTTTGCTGAGCAGCTGAAGTTTGTGTGATGTGGTTTGATGGTTAAAAAACACACACCTTTGACTTCGCAAAAATACTTATGAATACTGTAGCATAGGCACATTCAATACGTGGAACACAGACATCGTTATCTTCACTAAAACAAATTCTTCTTTTGAGATGCTCCACCAGAATTCTCCTACAAGTTTCCCTGTTGATGCAGGTGGGTTTTCTTGTTGTTTGGTTTTTGTTGTTGGGATCTTTCTAACATTTCTTCTTTCCATATCTCACAATGATCTTTACAACATAGCCATTAGGCCTTTAAGGGTGTTAATCAATAGAAGGAACAAAATCCAGCTTGCCATGACAAGGCAAACTTCGAACTATTACAGCCTCTTCTTCCACACTGCTCTCCTGTGTATCTTCTAACAGGCCACAGACAGGGATGCTGAGTGTGTGCTCTTGGTACCAGCTCACCCACCTGTGCATCTGGATTGACTGGACCACTTTCTGCCAAAAACACTGTGTCCATGTAGGGAAAACTCACCTATTGCAGGAACTCAAGTCTCTTCCCACCTTCCTTCTATGTTGTTTTAGACACTAATTTCAACAGACATTGAAGAAAAATTCCTTCAAGATGTCTATTACAAAGCTGATAAAAATTGGTCAACAGATTCAAAATTAATAAGCAAAAAGAAAGACAGAAAGTAGAGATTGCATAATGATATTTTCACCAGGAAACAATGTTAAAAACAGGTTCCTGAGTCCTTAGATGTAGTAATTACGGTTATTACTGCATAATACATGTTTCTATTAGCATTAACTCCTTAAATACAAATAACCTTTGGAATTTTCAGTGGATAATAAGCCTTTAAATTCATTTTAAAAGAACTAAATATGAGGTAATTGCGAAGTCACTAAACATGGAGGTCAAATTTTCAAATTTGAAGGCAGAAATTAGCAAGTTTTCTGTATTAATGTCTTTAACCAATGTGCTAGATGGTATTTGTCACATACCCAGGTATTCTGCTGGAAATTTCAAATCCCAGATATGGTGTTGGTCTCCTTAATTCGTACAAAGATACTTGTATGTCAAATATATATCACAGCTGTATTGGTTATACACAGATTGCTACCCAGATTCTCCGTTTAAGGGTCTTATATTTGTCCAGGTATAAAAAACTATTCTGCCTGCTTAAGATAAGGTATGTAACAGATCAGATAGGGTGGATCATAATTTTATATGATCACAAGCAGTGGAAATGTTGAATAATTATTCCGTGTTGAAAAACTGGTGAAATTCATATGAAGCTAGTAGGTGGCAATTTCAAAGCAGACAGGAGACGATGCTTCTTCACCCAACATGTATGAACTCAGTGGTTGAAGTTCCCTCTGGAGATGATTGAAGATGCTATCAGACACACTGACAAAATCACTAATAATCTTCAAGCCACAAATTATTCTGGAAAAGTATCTATTTCTTAGGCATTTGCTGCTGACCAGCATTCCCTGTGTTTCTTTGTTTTGTGAAGAAACAGGATTTTATTCAGGCAAGTATCCATGCAGTTGCATATATCTGTAAAGCACCCCAGACCCAACAGCAGCATCCTCTCTGCTCCCATTCCTATGGTCAGGACCACACCCTGGTAGCTACTGGTTACTAGAGGATGGAAAATATTCAGCCCACTGTGGCCATCCAGATGTTAAATTTTAGCAAGCAAGCAGAACTGTGAGGAAAGAGTTTAGGTTTATAACAGTTCTTGGATCCTTGTAAGCTGAGTTGTCAGTCTATTGATAGAGCGGCCCCTGGTCCTCATGCCATACTGGGACCTGGTGCATACTGATAGCAAACCACAGTATACTTTGACATCACCTTGAATTATCACCATTCATATTTTTTTATATGAAAGGAGTAATTTATTTTGTTATTTATTTTCATACAAATTGTTTTCATATAATTTCTGTTCTTCACAAGTCCTACCTCATAAGGTATTATGTATATTTCCTTATAAAACTTAGCACTTCTGTAACTGCTGAGAACACAGCAGTCAGAAGGCATCAATAGCATTTTTTAATCAGAACATATTTCATTCCTTAAATACGGCTTTGCATAGCCCTTTCACACTAATGCTTTATAAATTAATCATCATGAAAGGATGCCAAGTAGGTTACATATTTTCTTGATAAAGGGGAAATGCAGGTCAGTCTTCTATTTGCTCTAAAATAGAGGTGTCCTGTTTATATATTGTTGCCTATTTAATAGGAAATACTCTGTTTGTATTTTCAAGTAAGTTCCTATGCTATTCCTATGTTACAAAAATGAGACACTGTCCCAAATTAAATGCACTTAAGTTGTCCTTTACTTGAAGCACGCTCATTAAGTGTGCATCTATGAACACAAAGAACATCCTATGCACAGAATTTGTTTGCACAAAGTAAACTGTTCAGGCAAATAAATGTAGTGCGATACAATGTACTTCACAGGAAGAAACTGGGAGTGTCTTTCAGATGGTGTTTTTTTGAAAATGCCTTCTCATATAGATGATCCGTGTGCAAATTACCTCTAGGATAAGAAATACCAAATACAAGGGATTTTGAACATTTTTAAATGAATTAAATATTCCATTACTTCATCTGGAGAAAAGAAAAGCTTTTATAATTTCAACTAAAATTAAAAAAAAAAAATCTCAAAAAGAATATTTCAGTTTAATAAAAAGTCATGTTATTACATTGTCCAGATGTAAAATTGACTCAATAATTATCTGTAGATGTCAGCTTATAGGCAAAACTGAAAGGGGCCATTTGTATACAACAACATAGAACCAACTTCATTACAACCTGAATATTACCAAGTTAAACTTGTAAGGCCACACATACAAAAATACTCAAAATTTACTTCCACAAAAGCCTAAATCTCATCTAATGTTCAATAATTTACTTTAAAGTGAATATACATAATATTTATGCCTAAAGAAGGTAATTATACTTGTCAAAAGATGTATGCAATTTCATTATTTTCTCAAGTCTCTCTAATTTTAGCAATTTATACATGCATGAAACCCAGAGCATATGAAATAATTTTAAACTTTATTTAATACAGATTACTCTCAATTATATGTTAGATAAAACAATTTCTTGAATGTCTATATTCAGAAAGGCAGCTTTATGTATTGCAAAAGTAAAATAACGTAAGAAAATGCCAGAATTGTGTGGAGATCCTACAAAGAATTGCTAATTAAAATGCAAAATCTTTAAGCTCATTAAATTTCCTTTTCCAAGTGAGAAACAATACCTGTTTTCCACCAAAGTTTTTAAAACCAAATTGCAGAGCCAGGCAGCTCCCTTTGTAATACTGGGGTGGCGAAAAATTTTTCTTCCAATAAATAGAGAACATTTTATCCAACTAATTCAGACCAATCCACAGTACTACTGATAGCCTGACTGAGATATTTAGAAAGAAAACAACGCCACAATCTAGAAATTTTTCAGTTTATAGGCTATATGAAAATAGGCTGAAAATAGAACCTGAGATCTTCTAGCAGTAGGTCTTGGTTATGAGAACAATTCTTTCATTTTCATTTCTGTACACTCTGCTTAATTGCTTGACTAGATACACTCATTTAGTGTCTAAATCATATTTTAACTTTAGAAAAAGCATTACATAGCCAATGCATTTATGATAGTGCTACTGCTTTATAGAAATACTTTTTAAACACCATTTGTGTTCATTTTAAGTGAAATCCTGCTCTATTCAAAAGCAATTTGGCATCAGCCATAAAGAAAAGTATAATCACAGAGTAACTTAGAAATGCATCATTTACTATTTTTAACAAAATTAGCTGCAAACTGTTTAATAAATATGCACAGGTACATAATTAGATTTTTTTAGCCTTTCATATAAATCTCAAAGTTCATTAATTTGATAATCAAAATTTTTAGGTTCTTACCAAACAATAACAATTTCATATTCTTAAAGAAACTAATATTACTATTACAAAAAAAAAAAAAAAAAAAAAACCCAAACAAAAGCAAGGAAAAAAATCACCAAAACTACTGACATCAAGTGTGCTTGCTTATTGATCTAAATCAATCTATCTAGAAAAAAAATGGTTTGGACTGCCTTAAGGTCTTGTGAGCTGATCCCTTTCTTTCTGCAAGATATTAATGTTCAGAGAAGCCACAACCGTGCAGATGTATTGTTCTGTCGGTGTAACAAAATGATGTTGACTCACCTGTGTCTTAAAATGGGGCTATTATTTGGAATGTTTTCTGATAACTGAATCTTTACAGATCATCATAACATGATGTTGGGATTGACAATTACATCAATGATTCTGCACCATGCATTGTACATGACCTGCATACTGAGGGAGAAGAGTACAAGCAGGAAAGAATGTTTTTTGCACTTGCTGAAACTCACCTCATTACATCCACTGTGCTCAGTCTAACTCACTTTGAAGACAGATGTAAAACCAGCAACACCCTACAATCCACATTCTACATGCTGTTACTGTTTAAATTCTCAAGAAATGCTAAAATAATGATGAAATAACCTAAGATAAAGTGCTGAAAAAACTCCAGAAAAATACTCTGATACAGATTGAAGAATTGTAGAAATGCTCACAAGATATTTACAATTCAAGCTACAGTTTCAGACACGAAAAAATGCAACTGAAGTACTTTAACAAAATTAGGGTGATTTTCAGAGACCCTCAGCAGTTTCAGCTCCCATTTAGTTCACCTCTAAAATTACATAATACCATCTATTTTTGTAATCTACAGCCTTGAATAAAAAGGTCTCCTGTGATCTCTCATAAAAGATTCTTAGCAGATAAATTTGAGTAACAGAAGAGACATTGTCTCTTTCCTGAAAGTGAGTGCTGAAAGTCCAATAGCTTTTCCAAACACATTGTTATAAGAATTTTATTCAAAGAAGATGAAACTACAACACTTTTAATGTTCTCTTTTCCTAAAAGTGTGTTTCTGTTTGGTGGCTTTCCTCCAAGTTTTTCCAAATTGTGTTGTGAAGTGATGAGGAGTGCTTGATAGAAATAGGAAGAACAAATACTGCACACAAAAGACAGCAATGACTCCGAAGTGATTGATAAAACAAGTCAAATCTGTTCCAGAACAGATTTTTTTTTTCCTAGTTAAAAAGAGCATTGTTCTGCTTCAGAATGTTTTGTCTGAAAAGGACACACTATATCTTCTAGGTGAGCAATTGGCTGGCTGGAAACACACACTATACAAGTGTATATTTATATAAAGATGCACACATGTCAACAGACACACACATATCTCTACCATATATCAGTGTATATTTAACTGCTTCCCAGTGAATGCAGTTTATGGTTTACTGCTTCATAATTTTTTATTTTCACTCTTACTTCCACATTTTCATTTAAGAAACAGAAGTCATGGTCTTTGAGCAGAATCCACTGCAGACTCTGAAACTCGACAGTATATTTCCTCTTGCCATCATTAAATGACCTGTCATTAATTAAAGGACTAGGAAGTCATGACATTGTCTACCAGCTACATAGACCCTAACCCTAGGTATCAGTGTGCTTCCTCCCTTTCAAATGTTCTTCCCTTGGACCTCTTCTGTAAAGGGGAACAGCAAATAGGAAATGGACGTGCACAGTTTCTCATCAAGGGAAAACCACGTGTCAGTACAACAGCCAAGACCTGGGATGTCCTCCCAGGGAATTGCAAGATTATGCAGGGCTTGGGGAGCAGCAAAGGAGCTTGGACAATGCTCAGGGTGCCAAGGTTGGGTGTCAGAGATCATGAGCTAATGTGCCTGTAAAATCGTTTCCCACATAATGCCCGGGGCTATGGGTTTACCTCTGTGATGTGACGCAGAGATTAAAGACAGGCAGTATTGGAGAATCACCTGGGAAGTAACCAGGTCAGACCACAGCTTGTCACACTATAATTATGGTTCCCTTATAGGATGGGCCAACACTCCAACCAAAGCTGTTCCCAAAGATTTAATCTTCATTCTGCCAGCTGATAAAATTAAAAGAGAACTGTAAAGAAACATGCCTAACAGATCTTAAATGTGTTTTAACACAAAGAGCCCAATATTTAACTATTGATTGGTACTCTTCCTGCAGCATATGGAGAAATCTTCAGTTCAGAGTAGACTTTAGGTTAGAACTCCCCAGTGGGCTATGGGAGAAGAATGTCAGTTTGTTGGTCACAACAGTCAGGGGAGCAACTTGATCCCAAGTGGAGCAGGTCTCAGTATTGCTGTCCTGTATAGTGGAAAGTGAAGGAGCACAAAAGAATTCAGTTTTGTCATAATGCAGAGGGGAAAGGCCAGAGGAGAGCACACCCTTGCTTCCTTTCACCCTACTAAAGTCATTCACATCAGTGCAAGCAGTAACACACAGTGCTTCCTTCCTGCCAGCTCTGCTCTCAGGCTTTGGAATGTAACACAAGCAACTAATTTCATATTCATTTGTATTGAAGCACAGTAGCATGTTAGTCTTATTTACTTTTTATAAACCCTTAATAAAGGCATATAGGAGGACTGGATGGAAGGTTAATGTTCACAACTGCCCTGACCCCAGAATATTCTGTACCCAGCTAAAACAACACCCAGCTTGCATGATCTACATCCATGAAATAGAGATGGAATTAACAAAGCTCTTATGTTCTTATTCATATAGCCACTTCAGAAGAAAATACTTTTAATGCAATGAATCTCAAGTACTAGATAAGACAAATAAGATTTCCCCAATGACTACCTTCAATCTTTGTTTACAACATCACCAAAAAAAGCCCCCAAAACATATGATTTAATTATTTATCTATCCATTATTTATTCATTCTCCTAGTAGTATCTCAGTAAACTAGCATGTGATTTGGCTGCTCAGTTATCCCCTAAGGATTCTGGCCAAACACTCCTGCACAAAGGAAAGCCAGAGAATATTTTCATTTGAAAACACAAAGAACGTAGATATATCTTTTCTAATATCTTTCACTAAAGCTTTAACTGGTTGTGGACATATTCCAGACAGTCTAGTTCAAGCTTGGGTAAAGTCTTCAAATATTTGGAGACTTCTGAAGTACCCTTGTGCTCTATTGTGCCCCTGAAAGCAGGTCCTCGAAAAACTCCTTATCTCTGGAACATACAGAAAAGGTGTATTTGGTTACACATTCCAAACACAAAGAAAAAATGAATGTGGATTTACACATACACATACACACACACACTCTCACCCTTGTTCATGTAAGCTGAGTATATTTTCATGTAATTTGAGTATATTTTTATTCTCAGAAAGTGTAACTTACAACTCCAGCAGGCTTGCTCTGTCTCACTTTGAGTTCCCCTTTTTTGGTTTTCGCCTGAGAAACACAGCTCCTACCGTAACTATGCAAAACCTGCTGCTTTCACTTCACATAATTTCCCCCAAATTCATTTCTCTCTCTATCTTGTTTCTCTTTAGTGAAGAGGGAAAAAAGATCTGTCACAATAAACAAAGCATTGGGTTTTGTATCTCATCATTGTAAAAAAAGGCAAAATCTGCGGGGAAGGAAGGATTTGGACAAAATTTGGTCAGGTTCCAGCAAAGAAAAATATTCAGAAATGTGGTGAAATCCTTCTGTAAGCCTGGGCCAGTCTTTACCATTAAAGGATCTCACATCTATAATCTAACTACACCCTCTTGTAAACAAACCCCTTATAAGTAGAGTTCAGCATGAATGCACCAAAGCTCAGCCACCACAGCAACTCCCTATTACAGTGAACAAAGAGGGGAAAAAACACCCACCACCACCCCCACACACATCTTCAAACTTAAAGAAGTCAGAAGCTGGTGGCTGGAGAAAGCCAGCTCTCAGTGTAATAAATGTAGCAGGGAATGTCTAAGGGGCTGTGATATGCCGTCCTTACTAAAGAAGAGAGTTGGTAAAAGGCAGAAAAATCTAAATAACCTGAGAAAGCATAGCAAAAATCAATTTGGTGGAAGAAGGAGATCTGGGGTGGGACTGAACTGTAGTCAACCACTCACTTAAGCAATCTGTATTTTAAATACAATTGGTATGTTCTGAGTACAACTATGGTTCACTAAGACTGTATTATTTGGGTACCTAGAGACTCTGAAGTATTAGAAAACTCTGTCAGTCATGTAAGTATGTAATAAATGTTATCTGTTTAATTGGTTATAAAAATCCTGATTAAGAAAAAAGTTATAAATTGTACTTAGAAATTAAAATCTTCACAACACTGGAATAAAGAGTAAGAAGCTAACCATGACTCTGTAGAGTGTCTGGATGAAAAAATGGTGTTTTTCAAATCATCACCTTCACAGGAGGAGACACTAAATATTATGGGAAGGCACACAGAGATGTTTTCATTTATAGCATGGCAAATTAATCCATCTACATTTATTGTGACTCTTCACTTCCCAGTCCCAAGGTTTAATTGTAAAGTTCCTTGAGATCCCAGGAGATAGGGTAAGGCACCCAAGTCCAACACACAATGATATTATGAAACTAGAGTGAAAATAATTTTCACCACAACTATAATTTAAATCAAATTTAGGCACTGAATGCCATTCTTGTGGAAAGATGGTTTTGTCTTGGCTTTTCATGCAGGTTGATATTTACTTCCTGTATACTTATCAGAACAAAACGACGATGTCTAAAGAACTGAAAGAATTTCAGGATTTGTAGTAAAACAAAACCTCTCTAATGACTCTGTAATTAATGTAATGTAATTCAGGAATTCAAAAGATGTAGAGATTTTAATAAACTGAATCCCTTCACTACATTTGCTTTTGTTCAGGCATGTCCTGCATTTACTTTCTCATAAGTCCTCTTCAGACTGGCAATTTACCTAAAACTAGCATAATTGAGCATATTTGTAATAATACACATGGTAATGCTTCTCACTAGGAGGCTAAAGTCTAAATTTTCTTTCAAAAAAAAAAAAAAAAACAGTAAGTGAATTATTACACTTCAGAATATGAAGCTTTTAGATTTTACCCATGCACCTCAAAATATGACACCATAGTGGTCAGATACAAGCCATGAAAAATTAATTTCTAGAGAGACATGCATTTTTGGTATGAGCTGGTATGGTATGGGCTTCTGGCTCATTTAGACTCTGCAAACAGACTACCAATACCAACAGGACCAGAAAAGAATAAAATAGCTTGCTCCTGGATCACAGAACAAAAGGGAGGCTGATTTCGCCAATATGACAAATTTTTTTAATTAGAACAGTTCCAAAATTTTGATGTTCTAGTGTTTCCTGTAAAAAAAAAAAAAAAAAAAAAAAAAAAAAAAAAAAAGTCCTTTCACAATCTGGTATATGGAGATGTGAAAACCAACTTGAGAGGTACTGATGCCTGCAAATAGCCCAGTGATTATATATCTCTAAAGAGAAGCCTCAGACTGCCCACTTCAGAAAGATTGGACAAAGCTTGATCACAACCCACTGTTATTTCTCATAGATGTCATTTAGCCCATGCTTGCAGTTCAGCAGTTGTAAATTGTACTCCTACCATATTCTTTATTATTCCTTCAAAGCTTATCTGACTAGGAAAACATGACATTTCATTGTAGCCAGTCAAGAAAGTATCTTTCAGTGGAACTTATGAAGAATTTGGATTGAAACTGGCACTACCTATCCATTAATTTTTTTATTCCTTCATAAACTCATTCTGCTTAATATTTAAGAGGACTCCACTAGGGATTTATTATAAATTTTAGTATCTTAACCACATGAAGAGGGATTGGTTTGAGAGGGATTTTTTAGATGTCATTTTCTAATTGAGCCTTAAGTGCCCATTGTAGCACTAAGTCCCTCATGGTGTAACAGATGCCTTTGTGTTTTAATTCATGTAAGTTCCATGAATATTTATGTGTATTAGTTAAAAACAATTCAGCTACAGCAATACTATTCTATGTTCCCTCATCAACAAATAAGAAGTGCTCCCCTTGCCACATGCTTGTCTCTCAGTTATTAATATACAATAACAAATTCCAAGCTCTCAGCTGGGAACATTATATTGTAATTGCTTAGTAGGCTATTAGGGCATACCTGTCTGTCAGAATCAAAATACAGAAATTAACTCTTCTAGTATGTAGAGAAAGATTGATTTCTTGTGCCATCTCGTGGAAAAATTATTAGTTGCAAGACAATATTAAATATTTCACACGGTTCTGTATATCAAGAAATCTGAGGAATGTCGTTCAAGAGAGCTTTGTTTCCTACACAAAAAAAAAAAATCTGCTGCTTATGAAGTAGTAATCTCTTTTGGTAATGTCTTAGAGTCAAATATTTCCAGTTAGTCCACCTAAACTCAGGGGCTTATCTTTCTGTTTGTTGTGAGGAATATACATCATAGAGCTTTGATTTATTTTCTTTGATTTATATTTCTTTCCTACACACTATTTTTAGCTCTACCTTCAAGTTCACATTTATACAGAAGAATACTGTGCTTCTTTTAAAATTTGACGCACAACAGAAGCATTTATTTTCACCTGAACTGCTGGCTGGAATCTGGTTTTCCCCCCACCCAGTACTTTTCTGAAAATCTCAAACTGATTGTTCTGAAAATAAATATTCACTGATTGCTTAATTAAACTTATTAAAATGCAAATTAAAATCCCAAACTAATGACAATAATTAAAAAAGAACACATTACCACAATGATGAAAGATCAGATTTAACTTTTTCCATTATCGAATACAATGTCAATTAAGTATAATTGGAAAATGAGAAAGCACAAAAGAAGTCAGAAAACAGCTTTTGCTACAGAAACTTAGCCAGGAGTGAGTTACCTCAGACATATCTCAGAAGAACATGAAAGTGGGTTATTCTGCAAGGGTGTTTGGATAATTTAGTGTTCTATGTCCACTTGTAATCTGTGAGAATTTGAAACACAGGCTAAATCTTCCTTCTGTCCTCTCCCCTCCAGCCATAATATTCTGGCTGTAGGAAACTGAAACAATTTTCTAGACCCCATATTTTTAACCTATAATCACTTGCTAAACTACGTTCACAGAAGAATACAGGTGACAAGCTCCAGGAAGCCCCAGTGGGTGCGTGGTCAAATAACAGCAATACTTGAGGAATTAACCATGCAGCTCTTTTAATTAACCATGCAGCTCTTTTTAGCATTAATGTGAGTCAACAAAGTTAATCTCCACTTTGAGACTACATGTGCAAGCGTTTAAATTATTTCCTTTTTTTTACAGTTATCCTTCGATATCCTTCAGGATGTGAATGCTAGTAAGCAAGATGATGGAGTTCTGCACCATTTACTCATTGCAAAAGAAATGAAATAGAATTGCCTGGGTGCAATCTAATCCAGCAAACATTTCAGGAACTGCTCTATCCCACTATCAGAAGGAACAAGCTGTTTTGCTACATTTCTGATTGTTCCTAGAGCAGATATTGCTCTCTTATGCTTCTGCATTATATTTCCATTGGCCAAGAATCCTCTACAGATAATGTGAAGAACCAACAAATTGAGTGATTATCTAAATAAAAGCCACTTGACAGGACAAACGACTGTGCTAACATATTGCTGCATGGACCTCCTTCATACTGTACTATTTAAATTCCTCTGGCCTCTTAAATGCCACCTTATGCTTTGATGCTGCTGCAATTCCTGCGCTATAAAGCACAGTGGACTTTTCAGAGGGACTTTGGAAGAGTTCTTGTGGAAGAAAGCAGTTATTCTTCTGATTGCGTCAAGCTCTCATTAAACCTGGGTCAATCACAATATAAAGAAACACAGAAGTATCAACAGTTAACCCACTGCTGGGAATGTCTCAGACAAGCAACAAGGTGCAGTCCCAGCCCCTGTAACCTTGGTCTCAAGCCTATAGCACATTAGGAGACTATACAGCCCTAAGTTCCTACCTGAGTGCTCTCTTTATTGCATACGGTTGTTTCCAGAGGCTTGTGATCTCAATAGCAAGCTTGCAAATAGCAAAGTGTTGAATTACAAATTACCCATACAGGCCTAGTCCAAGTCACACTAATTCAAGGGCTGACATGAGACAGTTTTACTGTGACACAAATAATTTGCTTCTTAACACGGGTCACAGCTTACATACTGTTCTCCATACCATAAGCCTATGGAAATATTTGCTCCAGTACCATCTTTCACGTCACTATCAAAACTGGACTTGGTGGTGGTGGTTGTTGTTGTCTTTTTTCCTAATGGGAGGGAGAAGTGAAGCCTATTTTAATCACATAAAAAATAATGAGACTATAAAATAAAATGCTGACAAAGTATAAAAGATTATGCTCTCTTCCTTTCAGAATGTGTAATGTATGTTCCTTTGTAACAAGGGTTCACATAAGCATGCTTTCCCATTTGTATATTTTGCTGCTATCTGTTGCAAATAGCATTGTTTTCTCATCAAAAACTCTCACGCATTATTTGATTACTATAGTAAAACCTGCTGTCAAAACGTTAACCCTGATATCTCCTCAAGAAACTTTCCTGCCTTGCCTCAGACATGGTCCCCAGATCTGTACCTGCTGAGGATTCCTCCAATACTCAGCATAATTTCCAGACATTGGATCCATTCTCTTGACCAGATGGCTTATGGATTGGGTAAGAGAACTGGCTACCTGGAGCTTCTTGAATTGCCAGCCCTAAGCATACAGAAACACTAACCACTGAAAATTACAAGTTTTGAACAAAAGAAGTTGATTCAAGGGAAGTTTCTTGGGTTTGAGATTTAAAAATCCTGTTAAATCTTGTTTTCGGAGCTGTTTTTGAAGGATTAGGTACTGATAGTTTCTTTTCTTCAGGTTTCAGAAGACCATCAAAAAATTAATCTAAGTACCCTTAACACAGTGAAGTCAGTGAAGCTTTCCGAGGTCAGCTTGAGTCAAAGGACAATTTGGTAGCTATGTTAATGGACCCACATTCAAGGAACACAAGTACATAATCAGCAGTAATAACAATTCTGCAAGACAAATTAGATGGTTAATAACATTTAAATAGAATCACGGTATTCAAATTACGTCATTAGCAATAGCTGTGCAACTGTGATGTCGTCAGAGGGAACACACACAGACCTAAATGGAAATTGCCAAATTTTTGTTGATAGGGAAGAAAGGAAGGAGAGCTGGATTCCGCCCTCCCAGCCGTGTTGGTTGTATAAGGTTAACAGAGTGGAAAGTACTACAAATTTAATTTTGCCTTTGAAAGCCTGCCAATTTTCCATATTCACACTTGTTTTATAGACAATGCCTCACTCTTCCTTACTATTTTCTTACTTGCTGTCAGGCATTTTCTTTTCATTTCATTATTGCACTGCTTCTTGACATGTTTTTTTTCCTTCTATTTAATCTCCTTGAACATAAAGCTATGGTGGCACGCAAAATGTCATCACTTCCCTCAGAGAGGACATGAAAGTGACTTATAGCTCCTCTAGTCCTTCCATGAGGAGACATCACTCACTTTGGTGTCTAACCTGTGTGAATAAAGAAGAGGGTATGACCATCTATGTCCCCATGGATATGACATTGGCCACAATGCCCTTATCTGTTGCACTGGAAATGGTGTCAGCTTTAAAGTTAAACATTCTTGTTATTATTAGCCTATACTAATGACAGGACAGTAATGCATATTTACTGAGTGTTTTGGTGATCCTTTCTCAGACAGTTATAAATTATTTTTTAGATGAGTGCTTTTTATACTTGATGAATAGCAGATGATTGTCACTACTTTACTGTTTAATTTTTAAATTAATTTGAAGTATAATTCTCCAACTATAAAGTGCTCTGAGACTACTAAGAAATTAATCACATTAAATGAGCTTCATTATAAATCATCATCTTTATGTGACTCCCAAAATCAGGCACTGGAAGAAATTAATGCATCAAAGCAGGATTCTCAAGGCTTCATTTAAGCAGAAAATGCATTTCAAAATTGAGAAAACACTAGGTATGTACTGAAATTGTGGAATTGTGTGGAACTCCTCTGTTTTGGCTAAAATCCAAGTTTATGCATAGTGAGAACATACACATTTCTAACACCTGTGAAATTCAAGCTTATGCATTTAGGTCATATTATAAAATAATTTTTAGAAGTATTCTAGATCTGAGAAGTGGCCTACAGTCTCAGTCTTATACCACTGAAAAACTTCCAGTAATTACACTTAAGAAGACAAAAAGTCAGTCATGCATGAATAAAAGCAAAAGCAAATATGTTGCACTTTCTATGAAATATCATTACATCTTCATATTGAAAGGAAAAACATCAACCACACAAAGTATAATTATTAAACTTACTAGCAAATTGCCATTAAGCTCCCTTTTTGTGAAAAAGAATGCACAGTTTAAAGAGGCACTGGAAGATAAAATATGAAGCACATATCAGAAACTACAGTTTGTAACTACTGTTTGCTTTTCTGGTAAAATCCAATCATTTGAAATGAGAAAGCAAAAGGAATAAACTAGTTCTGAACATGGAACTGCCAATTTTTTTTAGCTATATGGATATTTTCAAGTCTTCAGCGCAATGTCAGAAAGCAAAGGCAACAGGCTAAATATCCAAGCTGAGGCAGCCATGCAGAATATTCATACTGAAACAGGAAATTACAAATTAAGAAAATATAACTCTCTTTTTTCAAGTACAGTTTTAAGTTATATTTAAACAAAGTACAGAGGACATGAACTTCAGTAGGAAGCTTCTTGTGTTAGTCTTTCTGCTAAATGCTCAACTATCTAGAGGTACTATCCAGTGGCCTACACTAAACTCTGGAGACCACTATTATGATTAGTTTAGGAACTCGCCTCTGCTCGACTCATCTATTTTTTCTAGCACCTGCTAGGTTGGGGTTTTTTATTATTTTACCACACAGAATATGAATGGAAAGTATAAGCCTGAAAAACTAAGTTTGTAAAAACTTTGTAAAAATTTGTTAGAACAACAAACAAGTGCTGAGAATGAAATGCTACAGTGAAACATTAGAAATCAACACAGATTAAATTTTGGATACCACTCATCTCTTCAGAGTTAAAGAAACTGATAAACAATACAAATTTAAACCTGCAGTTGCAAATTTGAGCATTTTTTTGCATGGAGCTTCAGTGTCTTATTTGTAAAAAGGTGAACTAAGCCTAACCAAGGGGGTTGCAGACCTAGTAAACATACGGAAAACAGAATGCAAAACAAAAATTATCTAGATCCACACTAATTAGATTTAAAATTAATATGCAAGATAATTCTTAGACTTCAATAAGGTCTTATTCTCCACAGAGTTTAAAATTTTTATCCAGCTGGTTTTTGAAATTTCAGGAAGGTTTTGGAATTACTGACAGACTTTCCATAAAAAGCCAAAAAGCCCCTCAGTACGAGTGAATTCCCTAAAGTATCCTCATTTTAAAAATCTTTGGGGAAGAGTGGAATTAATTCTTTTGCATCTTTATTTTTCCACACATGTGCAGGCATTTCATGGTCAACAGCTGAAAGCACAAAATACTAATGCACGGAGTCCAGACAGCAAGGTCTTAAAATGTTTGTTTTTTCTAAGCTGGTTTATGCCTACTTGATGAGGCAAAGGCTTACAAAACGTGTATTTTACGACCCCAGACCAAAAACCAAAAGACAACTTTGCTGCCCCAACCCTATGCACCAGAAAAACAGAAATAAAAAAGAAAAAAGTGTGGCAGAGGGGCTGCCTTCATTTTGCTCCAAAATAAACATTTACTTGCTTTTTAAAGGAGAGAGAGAGGAGGGAAGGAAAACATTGACTTAATGGAGCATAAAAGAAAACAAAGTTTGTTAAGTTCCTTTGTCCCTCTCTAGAGAATTACCTCATTTAAATGCAAGACCCATTTATGGATAATGGGAAAAATAAAAGCTTTGTGAATGTAGGCATGAAAAATTCTTATACTTGCAAAAAAACATTGATGAGTCAATATCTATTTATTTGGAAGATTTATTTGGTGTAACAGATAAGTACTTTAATTAAAGCCTCCATCTGTGGAAGTTGACAAACATTGCACCTTTACTGTTTCTGACCATGATAATGCTGAAGGGGAATGTTTCTGTGCAATAGTGTCACCAAGGTCATTATATGGTATTTAATTATTATGTTGAGAAAACGGAGCATCACACACTTATCTCTGATGCGAATGTAAATGTGACCTTTTCGAAAAGTAAAAAGGACCTGAATACAAAGAAGGAGCAAGATATTACTCTTATTTCACAGTATTTCAGCAAGAAGGCAGATCTAAACCAAGAGTTACAAGTGAAAATTACACCGCTGTGAGTGTACTTCAATTTATAAAAAATAAAAACTGCAGATATAAGCTTTATAGGTATATGGGTATTGATATCTCTGAGTATTCTTTTGATTAAATTTTTGCTGTGCCATGTGTACTGAAACTGCTTAACAGAATGTTCCTTTGTCACCAGAGAAACTGTATCATCAGGATGCAGAAACACAAATTGTTTAATTAAACAGAAGTAAATGGTAAAAACAATGCCCTATAAATAATCTTATAAATATCAGTAAATCTACTGGAGATACAAGGAAAGCTGCAAAGGAAATATCAAGTATAATAGATTATATGTGGATTGCAATGTACACAGATGCAAATGAAATTTATGGGACTAGCAATAAAGGTAAACATATACCAAAATGTCATCTGCAACAACAGACCACTGCCACTAGCATGAGAGACAAGGTACAGAGGTGAAAGACTGGTGTACAGGTAAATCAAAATTACTGCTCAAGCAACTGTATTACCCAAGAGTTTCATTTTAAAGGAGATAAACTAGGCAGCAAACGATCAACACAATTACCTAGTTTCCCATAAGGTTGTCATACAATTACCTAGTTTCCCATAAGGTTGTCAACACAAGATATTTTGTTACATAACAAAAGATTCCAAATAAACTCATAGTTACAGTGCCATCATGGGTAACACATCTTAATAGTCCGCTGTTGGCAATGCTACACTCATGCAACACTTTAACCAAATCAATAAAAACGTTTGAGAAAGTGTGAAATGAAACATATGGGCAAATCTGTCTTACTATCACAACTCTGGGATATTCCAAAAAGCATCTGTCTTGTTCAGTGCCCTTCATTTTATTAAATCCTAGAGATTCCAAGTGTTCTTTTTTATAAAGACTGTGAAATCAATTGACAACATATAAATATTGATCTAATTGTTTTTGCAAAAAGTATCCAGTTTCAGGATTACTGATAACAGGATTAAGCTTCTGAGAAAAACGCATGAGGTTTGCTCTGTTAAAAAAATTTACTGAGGCTTTGCTGGCAGATCAATTATACAAGTGGTTTCACCCCATTACGGAACGCTGTACTGCAGAAATTTCAAGTTCACAACTATATGGAAGCACATGTACAAACTGAATTTCCAAAGTACAACCATAAAATTTCTCTCTTCTCCTATCTCACACTTGCAAAAAGAGCTGGTATATTTCTGAGAAGTGTTTCTGTGATTTATGTTTTCTAGAATCACATTTTCTTTATTGCTTTTACCGTTACTTAATACTGTCATATTGCAAGCATACTTTAAAAAGTCTGCCCCTGCAGACATATAACAATGTTCAAAACATGTCTGTATTTCCATGAAAAATAGTTTCAGTGGAACTTTTCCCATGTTGCTACAACTGTATCTTCATATTTCACAAGTAGTTACTTAGAGACACCCACACTCCTACTACATTTGACAGGGAAAACGCTTATCCTCTTCAGCCAAAAAGATCACAGGTCAAACCTGCACTGATGGTTGTGATACATCTTGAAATACATTGCATCCTCTAGTGATGCCAGCAGAAAAATAAAACATTGCTACAAAGGCTGTACCTGTCTCTAGCTGCACATCTCTTTACCCCAGTTTGCTTGTGACCAATGGCCCTCTGACAGTGACAGTGGTGCCACCTGTGACACAATAAACAGGGAAGGCCAAGAAAGCATGGCCATTACCTTTAGTGAGATGTACCTTCTGCACTGGCAGCAATATTCAGTAACGCTCAGGAACATTCCATGGTAAAGGAGAAAATGAATTTTTTTAAATGTAACCCTTAGGACATCGTCCTCTCTCATTTCATCACAGGTCTCAATTTTGAAGATTGTATTTAGAATTATTGACAAGAATTGGCACCAAGAATTAATTTTTTGTCTTATGTTAAACATATACTTACAAGTCTTACCAGACGTGGGCTTATATGGAAAAGAATAGCAAAGAGTAAATGTCAAATATAACATGGAATCTCCTTCCTCCTTATCTTTTTTCTTGAAAAATGCAACCTACACATGCTTTTGGTGGAGCACCAAGGTTAACTCTTTAAAGAGCCTTTTATCACACCTTTTAGTATTATTTTAGTTCTGATATGCCAACAGTTTTTCCTGTTCAGCATAAACTGAACATCTTACTTCTCTTACCTAACAAGGCTTTTATACAACCTGGACATTTGTAGGCCTGAAAAGTAAGATGCCTTAATAAATGTGGGCCCTTAGAAAAGATGTATTTTGAAGTACTGCTCTAGCCAAGACAAAAGAGAGGGCAAAGTCAGGGCCCAAGACCAAGCCAAGTTTTAATACTGATTTTTCTTTGTTTGATTTTCACTTCCAGCTGGAAATTGAAGTGCAATAAAATAAACCAGCATATTTTCTCTCTACTATGTTTTCTTATAAAGGAAAGTCAGTTGTCAAAATTGGAAGATTTTCAAATTATATCTGATTGACCAGAAATGTCAAACCTTGTGACAGTCAGGATTCACTCCAAAGAGCTGTTGACAGAGCATCAACCCTGAGTTCAACCAAACCAGAACAGTTACGGCACAGTTTACCAGCTCAGCTCACTGCTGCTTCTCACTTGCTTTGTCAAGTGTCATTGGGATCTTCTTGCAGGGATGAGACCATGACATAAGCAAAACAACACAATACAAAAGAAAATTATTCTTGAGGTTGATTCCTTAATATACTGGGTGATTTTTTTTATCTTCTTATCAACATCAGTTCAGAAAAAAAAAAACCACTGAAAAGAGAGGCTAGGATATATAAAAGCAAAAGGCCAAGTTAATAATGAACAATTTCCTTAATTCATAAAAACTTATAATGCCAGGTGAAATATCAATGTAATGCTCAAAACACAAGAAATTCTTTGCCAATAGCTCACTGGAATCCTTTCTTGAAACTTACTGCTCAGTCTTTTCCTTGACACTTTTTCAGAGACATTGTTTTAGTATCAATTTTTAAAAGCATTAGTTTTAAAACAACTTAGTGCTGAAAGTGCATCCTTTACCAAAACAGAACTGTATTTGACTGTGTCACATGCGAATGGCATCTATTTTTTTTTAATACAGCTTCTAAAACAGTCTAAAATATTGGCCAGGTTTGCAAGTATATGCATTCATTCAACAGTCTGCTCAGCCCTGTTAGAGTACACAGGTATGCATATGCGTATGTGTACAGCAGGAACCTAAACAAGAAAGAATTTAATGTATTCGCAGTTCATTTCAAGGTCACATTTAAAATCATCTTGACTTTAGTGAAATTTCTGTGAAAAAAAATTGAAGGGGCTTAGCACTTCCTCAGAGGTTTGGCAGAAATATAAGATCCTGACTTGCAACCCAGTATTCACAGCAAAACCAATCAAGAAGAAACACCAGGCAAAAGTGTGCACACAAGAACACACATTGGTAACAGCGTCTTGGAAAACTGCAAGTCAAAGAAAATAACCTAGGTAAACGTGGAAATTACGTTATCAAAGCACTAGTAGAAGAACATTGTGTATTCAACCTATTAAAACATCATGTAAATAGTTTTTTATTAAAAAATCATCAATCCATCTAAACCCTGCATTTTACTTGCACAAAATGGCTTCTGAGACCCCAGAAAGTGTCCTCTCCCCTCACTGTGGCACATTCCCCTGCTTTCAGGAGCCATCCAGAAGAAGTGCTGGAGCAGCAGGAGAGTGTTTGCAGGGCTTTACTTCTGTCCTGGAGAGAGGAAGGAGTAAAAACCCTGCCTGAAACTTGCTGGCAGAGCAGATGCCTGACAGGATGATGACAAGCACCTTCTTCCTGTGGGTGCATTTTCTGGAGCCTCCGAGACGGGGTCTGTATCCCCCACAACTGAGGCCGTGCTGCAGTGCTGGACAGCTGTTGGTGTCCACCACTGCATTCCCTGGAGCCACACGGAACACGGTGGCCTCAAAGTGATCAACTTCCAGTGCCATGGGACACACACCAGGTATCAGGCCCTTGGAAGAAAGAAAAACATTATAGCCAGAGGCCAGCTGCAGAGGATCCAGGCTGGCCAGGAGGTACTTGGGTGGGATGTGGCCACTGTTTTATCCCTTAGGCTCCCTAGCCCACAGACTCCCCTGTGATGTCTTCCCTTGTAGTGTTTTCAACAAATGCTACCATGGGATACAGAAATACCTTACCCTCTCCATTGCTCAGGCATAGTATGTCAGATCTGCACTTCAGAATGGAGGAGGACCTCTTCCAAAGAGGCAGAATTCCAACTCTCCCTCCCCTCCCCCACAAGACTCTCGTATGTTAGCACACTTTAAAATGCATGAACAGGGTAGGTATATTAACTCCCACTTATTAAAATCAGATAATCACAAATACGTATGTGGGTTTCCAAGCAAATTCAGGAAAAAAAGTGGTTTACATGAATGTTATTTTGGCAAATATTTTTCCCAAGGGCATAGGCTAGTGAACAAAACGATTACAAGAAATTACAGTATGTACCATGAGTACTTTTTGGTATGCACAGAACAATTTAAAGCATTATAATGTCATAATGCCACATTAAAAAAAAAAAAAAAAAGAAAAAACCACAGACTTATAAATTTATTCAGAAAATCATACTCTCTTTACTATCTGATATAAAAGCTTTATAGGCAGAATAAGATTTTTAAACCATGCTTTAAGCACAATGTCAGTTACAAGTTGGGGAGTGTTTATTTAAAGAAACAAAGTGAAAATTTCTGGCTTTAATCCAAACCCCTTTGAAGCTGTAGAGTTTTTCCCAATGACTTCAACTGGCTTTGATTCAGGCCTCAAAACCATTTGTCATAAGATATAACCACTCATTTCAGAGCAGCGCACCCCAAAGTAAGTGCAACATCTGCACATGGCATACCTGCAGTCAGGCAGCCTGCACCAAGCCCAGGGGTTCCAGCAGCCTCTCAACCCACTGATCTCCTGGGAAACAGAGGATGCCTTTCATATTGCCTTTGTGCCATGTCTTGCACGAAGCCTCGCCCACCATCAGGGTGCAAATCTTACCTGCAGCAAGAATTCCCTTGTACCCCATGTGTTTCCCTTCACCAGTCCTGTAGAAGCACCCACAATTTTGATGTTTACCAGAGAAACAACAGAAACCCAAACAACTTACATGGGGTTCTGTTGTATTGCGCAGGGTTCCACAAGGTGCCAAGTGACAGACGCGGGCATTCAGTCCAGAATTAACCCCATTCCTCAAACAAACATGACTAGGAAAAATACTGAGTCCCAGCCCCCTGCCCTCATCCAGCACTATCTCAGCGTCTCAGCCCCTCCAACACAGTCAGCCAAAATGTCTGGCTTGAGGCTGAGGAGGGTAAGGAGTACTTGCACATTCCCTGCTGTGGCTTTTGCTGGGTGTCCCAGAGCAGAAGGAGCCCTGAACTCAAAGCGTCTGTATTGGAAGTGAATTCCTCATTGGTTTGGTCGGATCTGTTTCTTGTAAACTGGAGAAGCTGTCTCCACAAAAGTAGCAGATGCCAACAGCAGAGAACTGTTACAGCAGATACCTGGATAAAAGAACAGGTAAAGAAAAGACAAAAAGAGTCACTAATTATAAGCAAAGACATGAAAAAATGTCAATCCAGCACTGACATTTAATGGGACAATAAAAAATTGCAGGCCACAGCAAAGTCAGGAGTGAACTTGTGCTGAAAACCAAAGATCTTTCTTCCACAAACCAAAGATCTTTCTTCAACACACCCTTTTATTCGGGATTATTTGAGTCTGCAAATTAGTGAACAGAAAAATTCTTGCTCCACTGGCTTTTCAAAATGTAAAGACTGTGTCCATTCATAAGCATATCTATTTATAAATAAATATTTTTTGTCTTTTAATCTGTTTTGTTTGTTTGTTTGTTTTATAATACTGTTCTCTTAAGAGAACAATATTTCAAGTAAGAGGAGATGTAATAGCGAATGCTGTGTTTTTCCTCTGAGAAATATCTAAGAGAGGACAAGGGAGAGGGATATAATAAAGGCATAAGGAACAGAAGAAGCAAAGACAGCCTGAAATACCTTCTCTTCATAAAGAAACAAATTTTTTATTCCCAGTGCTCTCAGTGTTAGCAGTATACAATTTGAAAGGCTTCCTCAGTTATTTGCTGCAGGATTATCAACTGAGCTGGGAAGAAAAGGATTCACTGAGGAGACATGCATTTGGTGTGGACACAAGACAGAACAAAAATGGAGCACAACATCCCTTCTTTGGTATGAAAAACACATGGCTGCTAGCATTTTGCAAGGTATTTCTCTCACCACCTCAGGTTAATACTCATAAAAATATTTAATTTAAATCTGATATGAAAGTAATTAAATGGAAAACCACATCAAGTTATGAAAAAGTATCCATAGGATTAACAACAGAGCTAGACAATGATCTTAATCATAACTGTAAAGCCTCAAACTATATTTGAGAATAATCAGCCTCAGCTGAAGTAATATTATATCTAAATTAAATTAATGTACCTTAAATGTTTCTGGTTTTAAGTTAGAGATTCACTTCTTTAGCTTGTTGTCTGCTTTCCTACCCACCATCCTGTCAGTTAATTATTTTGTCATTCTGAAAGGAATTTCTTTTGTTTCATAGTGCTGGTGGGTATCAAGAAGCCACTTCTAAAGCAAACTAGAAACTACAGTTAAACTTCTTGATAAGATTTTAGAAACTGATTACTATGAATCAAAACTACAAATCAAAACAGCTCCAAACATCTCCAGTGACGAGTTTATTAGTTTGAAAAGAAATTTGCATGAAGTCTACACGGATGGTGGGTTCTACAAAAAAATTATTCTTCAATAACAGATATAAAATATGGAGCAAAAAAAACACTTTCTGAAAATCTCTATGACAGTTGATTACTTGGTGTATGGAATAAACATTCAATTAAATGAATACAGTAATTTTAATTTAAATCCCTCCTCTAATTCCACTGCTTTTAAAGTTAAAAATCTACTGAGCAGATGGATTATTTCAGTTTTAGACAGAGGTTTTAAAAAGGACAGTTAAACCATCAGGTACACTGTAATCGAGATAAAGTAAAGTTCCTCTTTTAGATCAATAGAAATGAGAAGTAGCTATATGGGATTCTGAGTTCCCTCAGTATTTTATTATTTTAAATTCTGACTCTCCTGGAGATTTACAGCCCTCAGAACCTCATACTATTTCCAGCTCCTGCCATAACCTCTGTTACATTACTTCCCCCTGCTTGTGCAATCTTGAGGTATTCAGCTAAGATTTAAACTGTAATTTTTTTCATTTTAATCAAATATGGGGCCTGGATAAGACAAGAGGGACACAGTGACAGTGAAAACCCTCTCTGCAGTTCTGCACAGAGGCAGTGGTCCATGGCTGTGGGATTCCTCACATACGGTTTGTCCTGAGTCTGCTCCTGCCACAGCCCCAAGGGCTGTGATTGAGTGGGAGCAGTCGCAGTAAACATTTCACACCAGGAGAAACTGGTTTTGGATTCAGAGCTGCAAAAGCTCTCACACAGCCCTGGGACAAGAGCACATCATGTGCAAGTGTGTTCATACACTTCATTTGACTTCAAACACAGAGCTCTTGCCTTATATTCCAGCATGTTTTTTCTTGCAAAAACAGGTATGTATGCACACAAACACATGCAGGGGTTGCCTCCTATTTGAGATCGCAAAGCAAGCCATGTGGCCCAGCCTCATGCAGTTGAAAGCCAGTGCTAGGAATCCCCACTGTGTATTTTTTAAGAATGAGAAATTGTTAGAGTCCAGACTAATAGAGTCCAGACTAAACTAAAAGTTTACAACATCTAGCATAGCAAAAGCCAGGAACAGTAGGTGCAAAAGGTTTTTACAGCATTTTTCTGGAAAGGAAATCCTGCTGAACAAATTCTCCTATATTTTATCACAGTAGACAGAGTACATTTTGGTCTAGAGAAAGATCTGACTGACCCAGATACTAGAGACTTGGTTTATCTTGCCAAAGCGAAAACCTTTAGTATTGCTTAACAGTCCTTAGATTGCATAGAATTCATATTCGTGACTGAAGGAGACCAAAACTTGTCATATCAGGAAGCTGTGCAAAACAAAGACTATACAAGGTCCCTTTTGAAAAACAACAAAATTCATTTTCTGGTAAGGTGGAACTAAAACTCATACACTGAGCCATGCCATTGCTTGTGCTGAATGCTACTACTATTCTAATATCAGTTCGCCATGGTTTGAGCAAATTCCCAAAGCTTGAGTCTAGTAATGGATTCCACTAATATTTACAGATCTATTTATAGAAAAGGAACATACATTTTTGTCCCTTACAGTATGAATTTAGTCCCTTCCCTCAAAAAGAAGATGGTTTTTGCCAGTTGATCTTTTTCTTTGTATTTTGGTTAACTAAAATGCTGTTTTGGAGAACAGTTTGCAGCAGCATCTGCCTGTCTAAAACCAGAATTACTTTCCATGCATGGTGAAACTATGACTTAGGGTTTATTTGGAGATACTACTCTCCATGCAGCTGGATGTTACTCCTCCTTCCGTTTTGTAAAAACACCTCAAGGTCTGGCATCTTTTGAGAGCACTCCAACTCCTGAGCTCTCTTCCAGAAAGCATCAGACCTTTTACCTGCACTCCACACATAGCTGAAGTGAGGTGATTCCTCTGAGCACAAAAGCCAGTGACATCTAAGTCCTTAGATAATCGAGAAAGACAATCAAATTCATCTCTCGAATGAAAGTTTGAGTTACTGTTACCATGAAGTAAATTCCCTATGACTTACTATGATGTTCACTTACTCATGGCAGATACAGAAGCAAAGGAATCTTATCTCAGCAGGGAGCTTGCTCCTCTGGATGAGGCTTTAGGGAAATCACTAGATGAAACTAAGAGCAGTGACATTTAGATGAAGGAATGAACCTGCCTATCAAGTTGGTAATAATGTCTGTTTGTACTTAGTACTGTAGGTGAATCCTCAGCTTTTATACAGCTGCTTATACTGTACCCTTTATAGCCTTGTCTTCCCTATAGTCTCAATGGGCAAAATGAAGAAAAGACCCTGCAAAGCAGATCTTGGACAATATCAGGAGTCAAACTGGAGCTAGTGACACATCTGTGGTTAGTTTCCCCATTCAAAGCAGGAACCATTACTCAGTTTTCCTGCCCTGTGATTGTAAATCCATTCTCCATCTACCCGAACAGAGACCTTCCTGCCTCACCAGTGGACTGCTGTGGACAGTGTCAACACCCAATCCACTTTTTCTAATGTCAGACCCAGTCTTATGAAAATCATATAGACAGAGTAGGGTACTAGAAGCAAGAGAAAACTTTCGAAGTAACCTCAGAGTCTTCTCAAAAACGCCTTACTGTTTCTTGGCTGTCCGGAAATGTATTTGCTGCTAGAAAAGCTGTTCTGCCCTCAAGAAAAATTCCAGCTTTGCTAGATCTGCCATGAAGAAGTACCTCTGCAAGCCCAAGTGAGCAGTATTGTGCTGGTTTTGTTTGGACGCAGCCCCAACCCTTCCCTCACCTACTGCCACCTTGTCCCATCCACTTACCTCCTCATCCCTTCCCTGATCTCACTTGGCCTTGCTTGCAAGTCTTGGGGAGGAAAGGCAGACACTGACACCAGCTGGGACTGTGCAGCAGGTATCACAGGCAAGAGTAGTCTGGGGAGCTGCAGAACAAGAAGTTACTGCCAATCCATATGACTTAGAGACTAACATGCTGGTAGTGGTGCTTGAGCAGAGATGCTCACCTGAAGTGCAAAGGAGGTGTTTGCACGCCATCATAGATCCGATCTTGGCAGCTCAAATGAGCCCACCCATATCAGCAGAGCGAGAACACCCCTCTCCAGTACTGTGTGTATTACCAAGGCTGACCTAGAAAATTACGTATTGCTCTTTGACCATCACTTTGAGAGCACATCCACATAAGTGGGGAGGGGAAATCAGTATAGAAATCTGACCTTTTTTCCCATCTGTAGTGAATTTATGAAGCTTAAAGAAGAGAGTTAGTAGTTTTCCAAACTGTATTCAAAGCACACAAAGTCATAATGCTCTTTGACTACTAGAAGCAGACTGAACTTCAGACAGTGCTGTACAGAAGCTTCCCCTGACTGCCATTCATCTGCTTACTTTTCTCTCACTGATGTATCTGTGGTGTAAGTGGACCATTTGCTCTCCACTTAGTCTGAAAAAATTTATTAAAGGAACAAAGAAAGAAAATGTAGTTGATTAATCAAGTTCATTTATCTGAGATAAGGAAATCTAAAAAACCCAAAGAACTTTATGTAAATAAATTTCACCTTTTTTTTTTTTTTTTTATCCTTTATTTAGTAAAAGCATCCAAAGCTGCATTATATTAACACAAGTAATAAAGCTTTCATATTTTACTCCTACCAGTGCATTTCCAAGTCCAGGTGAAATGCCAGAAATAAGTAATGACGCCATATCTTGAATGCAGGGTGTAGATCACAACGATACATGACTTACAAGTGAATCCCAATGTAATAAAATAAAAAGTTGTAGTGTAAATGTTAAACCTGTGACTTAAGCAGTTGAGGCCATTTCTATTTCCACAAAGTACCATAACGAAACAGTGGCTGTAGGATAACATACTTCATCATACTTTTTGCATCACTTTATTGAATACTCCATGTTGGATGTAGAACTTAGAGCTATAGTGTGTGTTGGCTACAATGCTACAATGAGAATGTGTACCACTTGTATTACAGAAAGGGGTCATGAAATGTATGGACCTGTCTGTATGTTTAACAAAATGAAACAGCAATACCAAAAAACTGCACTACATGTGAATATTGTAAATGGTTAAGTTATACAGTCATTCACTCAAAAATCCAAATATTTCAATGAAAAAATGTATATAAAACGTAGTAAAACATAAATTACATTTAAAGGTCTGTACATGATTCATCCTGCAAATAGAAGCACAAAAACAGCACCTTGTACATTATTGCTTATTTTGGTCTTCTAAAGTTCAAAGATCATTTTTACTAAAAAGTTGGGAAAAAACATGGTTTCACATGCAATCCAGCAGTAACTGTGGTAAATCAAGTAAGTCTATAACCCCGCACAAAACCCAACACTTTTACAATGTAGGAACACACATGTGGAGCCCTTTTCTATACTTGATAACCAATTAAAGTTGGATTTATTAAGTTAGTGCACACCTATAATATCCCCTACAATATCCCCATTTTTGGTTAACAGTGTATTAAGGCTGTTTGCTGTTGAAAATACACAGCAGAGAAGGAATACTTTCATCCACAAATCCAGTCAGATGATCTCATTTGAAAGCTTCTGTCAGTCATTCACCCAAAGCGATGAAAGAAAACCGTCCTTTCTCCTCTCACGTTATTCCACAAACTGTTGTGGATACTCTAGCTCTATGCGAGTTCAAAATCATTTGGATAAATTCATGGTAGAAAATTCCATCAAGGGCTATTTAACAGAAAAAAATCCACTTCTGTCTTGGGAAGAACCTAAGCCACAAATCGCTGGAGGCTGGGGCAATACCCTGGAAAACTTCTGCAAGGGAAATTGCCCTTGCAGTCTATCCCTCGGCAGGCATTATCTGTGGTCTTTCAAGACATGCTACTGGGTTGGAGAGACCCGTGGTCTTACTTAGCAGTCATTTTAATGTTCAGTTCCCCTCCTTTTCTTGTAATTTTAATACAAACACAGATCATTTATCTCAACTTCACTTTTCAGACTCAAAAAGCAAACAATCTTGTGTCCATTATGTCAAAGAGATAAATACTACAAACTAAGCTGTCCATCACATCCAGGGCACTTCTTTTATGCTTTGAGCAATTCTGCAACCATAGCTGGATTCCTTTCTGTGTTATTGGTTCAGACATAATTCACAAACATTACACTCATATATCATGATATACATGATGTGCAATGCTACTCTGCAATATGTTGCACAGCAACAGTACATATTTGAAAAGCAGCTTCTCTCAAGAACTGTAGGACAGTAAAAAAGATTAAAACCCAGCAAGTCTATACCACCATATTTGAAAAATCTGCTGGTGGCAATGGTCATTAAACCTGGTATGTAATTACTGATGCACTTTTAAATCGATGTTGGGGTTTTTTAGTTTTGTTTCTTTGAATCAGATCAAAATCACTCTATTAAGCCTAAAGATCTACTGTCTCCATGCACGGAAGCAATGTGGAATTCTTAGCAATGAGGCCAAATCCCTTAGGCTTCTGATTGAATTTCTGCTTCATCCATCTGAAGTGTGTCATTATCACCCAGCAATTCTGTTTCAGGCACAGAGCCCTCCTCTTCCTCCTCCTCCTGAACAGGGTTCTGGGCAATATCTTCCGTTCCATTGTGTGTGTCATCTGTGCCTTCTGACAGCAGAGCAGCCCTGTCGGCCACTGAGGCGTTGGAAGGGGCTGTTGTTACATAGCCTGTGCTGGTAGACCCACTCCCGCTGTGGTGGGAGCCTGGTTTGGGAATGATCTGGGGAGGTATTTGCTGAGGAGCCATTTGCATTGGGATTTGGACGGGATAAAAATTTGGCAAGTAAGCACTATAGGCAGGCATCGGCTGGTAACCATTGACTGGAATGTAGAGCTGTGGAGGTGGGACCATTGGTCTCATCTGGCCTTTCATTTGTATGAACTGAGGTTGAGGGAAGGCTGGAGTTTTCTGCTTTGGTCCAATGTATCTAGCATTGCTGACATTGCTAACAGGGCTTGTGCTGAGAGAACTTGTTTGTGTGGTGTTGCTTGCTCCAGAAGTTTGTGCTGAGCTGTTGTAATTAGAAAGGTTCCCCCATGTTCTTAGCCTGTTATGTATATCTTTAAATCTTGGTCTTCTGTTGGGAAATTCATTCCAACACTCCAACATCAAAGTGTATATCCACGTGGGGCAGTCATCAGGACATGGCAAAACTTGTCGGTTCCTGATCATCTCAATGACATCTTGGTTGGAATAACCACAGTAAGGCTGCAGGCCATAGCTGAAAACTTCCCACAACACAACTCCATATGACCATATATCTGAATCAATAGAAAACTTGCCGTACATAATAGCCTCAGGGGACATCCACCGGATAGGAAGAAGAGAATTTCCCATCAGTTTGTAGTAATCAGCAGCATAAACTTCCCTGAAAAGGCCCAAATCAGATATTTTCACATTCAGTTTATCGAACACCAGTATATTTCTAGTGGCCAAGTCCTTGTGGACAACATGATGGCTAGAAAGATATTCCATTCCTGCAGCTATTTGAGTCACAATGTGAAAAAAATCTGCTGGTTCCAGAGTGGATTTTACCGTCTTGTCATCATCAGTGCTGCCAACATCCGAGTGGGGAGACCTCATCACCAAGAACTCATGGAGGTCACTGTGGGAACAATAGCTAAATATCATACTTATAGGTTGTTCCTTTGTCACTATTCCCAGCAAACATACTATGTTTGGGTGCTGTAATCGTGATCTCATCATTGCCTCATGTTTAAATTCTTCCCTAAGAGCCAGTTCTGCTTTGTCCTTAAGTGTCTTAATGGCAACGGCTTGTGTCTGTTCTCCTGGTGCTGTTCCAAAGAGATGCCCCTTGTAGACTTTGCCAAACCTCTCCTCTCCTAGTTCCTCCATAAATCGCACAGTCGACAGATTAATTTCTTTAATCTTAGCCTGAAATGAAGAAAAGACAGTCAGTAAAAAAATCACAGTGTTTTCCGAACAACAGGATCTCTTATTAAAGAAAATGTCCCAGTGGTTAGATCTCCAAATGAAAGATAAATTGGGCCAAAAGGACTCTTCTGTTTTTTTGTGTATTCACATCAGTATATTGATTTCACAATTAACCTTCAAATGAGTTACACTATTATCAGAAGTATAAATTGAATTATATTACAGGAAAATGGATATAATTATTTTTATAAAGGAGTGGCCACAGTTCCTGCAAGCTAAATGAATATCAGCTTCAGAGTAAATCTGGCAAGCAAGGACATCTATTAACTGCATCTGTACTTTCCCTGAAGACCAGCCTTGAGCTGCCTAGCAGATGTCTGTCAGAAAAGCAAGGAGGCTGAGGAGGTGGCAGTCTCAGAATGAACTGAAATATCCTCTCCAGCAGAAGAAGGAATGAAACCTCTCTTTCAGCTCTGCAGTACCAGATAATGACTTTTCTTCTCTGTTGCACTATAGGAATGGCCCAATGTACAGTACCCTTGGCTGAGGAACCTTGATTTAGCTTTGATGAAGAGGGGGGTGGGACTGGAGAAGATAGGAGAAGGACCTTCTCTCTGGTACTTGAAGGAAAAGGTTGGAAACCCAAGAGTGGGAAATCCCCAGAGCCATTCTCCTGCAGCTGCAAGGGAAAGCAAGAGAGTTTGTGATGGTGATGTAATGGGTATGTCCTGACGAGCATGGGATGAAGGAGTCCTTGACGTGTTACATGGGGTTGTTGGTCAGAGACAGACAAGCAACATGAACTCACTGAGAGTCATCAGCAAATAGCGTTTTTTATTGTTTAGGACTTCTTTTTATAGGGGATTTGAACTTCACGGGTTTGAATAGCTGATTGGTTGGGATCTCTGCACCACTCATAACTCTGGCCAATGATGTGCCTACATTTGTGGCTGCATGGGATTGCCCAAGGTGTTTGTTTGAGTTCGAATCCCTCCTATCCCTGCTCACCCAGGGACTTGTTTTCTAGGCTGGTCGAGTTTGGGGGGCAGCTTCAGACCAGCTGCATTGTGACACCGACCAAGTGAGCTGCAGCTGGCACAGCTTTACATACAGGGCACCACAGCATGAAGGAGCAGGGCAGGCAGGAAGACATTTTAGCAGGTGATTTGGGAACAACCTCTGATTTTAGTGTCTAACAGCCTGTAGACTGGGCTGGAAAAATTCCTTTAAATATTCATATGAACAGACAAAATCATCACAATTAGTTGCAATTGGTAATATTCATCAAATACTCTAGAGTTTCCTAACAGAAACTTCCAAAGTAAGCACTGTTTTTAGAGCTTGCATCTTGTAAATGCTGTGATTAAAAATTCAACATTAGCTCTGAACCGGAATTCAGTGCAGAGATCAGTTAGCTGACCCAGAAAATCCTGTGCAGGAGCTGACATATGTAGACATGAGTTCAAATCCATTTTCCTTTCAACACCCTTTGCGATACACAGCCTTGGAAACATGTTGCATGCCATCTCAGCTCTCAACTCACTTATGGATCAGAATACCAGAGGTCTTGAGCTGAAGGATTAGTGCAAGAAACCCCACTGTGCATCATGCTTTAAACAGGCAAACAGGCCACATCATCACCAGGAGCAAAACTGAGCTGCAGGCTGGATCAGAAATAACCACTTTTCCAGTCACTCAGACAACAGGCAGAATAGCTACTGATGCGTAAGGACAAATTGCCATTAAACACTGTGTACTGAAAGCTGTTGTCCCAGGTCAGGATTTCTAGATACACCTGTGCAAGATCTGGTTTTCCCTGAAGTAGATGGCCTGCACAGTATGAAAATTAGGTCCCCAACAACATGGCTCAATTTGAACACAGACAATCTGAGATGCTGAAAATCACCACACTTGGAAAATACATGGGCCTAAGCAAATGGTGTAAGAAATACCTGCTTGTGTTGATTAATGAGTGGCATTTCCATGTCCTGGCTAGGAGATGCCATCAGCTGGCGGCGCTGTGGTGTAGCAGCAGATGCCTTCTGCTTGTTTCGGCACATGCAGACCAGGAAGAAAAGGCAGGCTATCACCAGAGGGATGGCTATGCTGGGAACAAGGATGTAGAGGATTCCCATTTTGCTGTTGTCACGTGGACCTGTCAAGCACAGAAATGTTCAGTGCTTGCAATAAGTATATTTTAGTTATTTGATAGTAACAAAAATTATTATTAATACTATATTTTAAAGCAAAAGTAAACTATACCCTGAAAACAGAAGTCGCATTACGCTCTCCCTCTTCTTTATAATTTCAAAAAACTTGAATGGACATAGCAATTAACAGTATGAAGAAAAACTAGGAGCCCCAAATTTAATGTGATTAATTTTACTTTATTTTTGAGACTTCCAGTTGAGGAAACTGAAAAACACAGACCAGAGTATCATTGCATTGTCCTGTTCAGGGTAAAAAATAAAAGTGAGCAGTCTCTATCGCAATATATAAACAGTGAACTCAATGTGACCCAGCACAATAATGCAGTCTGACCCACTTTCACAGATTCAGCCATTTCAACAACACTTGACCCATTCTTTACCTCTACTGGTGCTACTTTTGCCCAGAATATGGCAAGTTTCACTTCTCGTTAGTAGAGATATTATTTGTTCTGTACTTAATAGACTTGCAGAACTTTTATGTCAGAGTGAGACATACATTAAAGAGCCATCTATACACTCAGCTCTGGAACCCTCCTAAAATACTTTTACACTTAATATTACGGACTTTAGCAAAGCCTAGTGATGTCAAAAATGTTCACTGGAACTGCCTGGGATGTTTTCTGTAACGTGTGGTTTTGCTATTTGTGGCAACTGCTTTCACCACAACCACATCCCAGTGTTATCTTTACCCTATGGTACATGCAATGTAGAAATTTATTATAAGTGTCAAATCATGTTACTGCAAAAAAGCGAAGTAACTAAAAAAATCTCCTATTAGTTCTGAGCAGTTTTAGAGATCCACATAATCCACTTTTACGGCTTCCATGACATACCTGTATCTTGCTTCAGGAAACATGCTTTTCGTCCTAATGAAGCACAGTATTAACATATCCAAAGACAATGTCATATCCAAAACCCATTACCAATGTGTGAAGTCTATACCAATACTGGGAAAATGAGCAGAAGAGTACTAATCTGTGAGAGCTGTATAATTTTTTTTGCAAACAGTTGCGCTGTACAGAACCACTAGCAGCTAGTGTAGGACTTTTGTGATAAGATCATCTGCTTTATGCACTTCAAACTGCTCTGTTTCTGCACTTGAAACTGTTTCTTTTCAACCAGGCATGGTGCTATATCTCCCTCTATAGGATTTGAAAATCCTTGCTGCCTGCAAGATATCATACAGAGCAAGAGAATCTACCCTAGAGCACCATGAGCAAACCTAACACATACCGGTGATTAGCATGGGCAATCTGTCATTCGAGAGGTCAAAATACAAACTGCAATATCATCATTATTTATTAGCTCAGACTAAACCTCTAGTATATAATAAAAAAGTGTCACAGTACCTCACAAACTCTGATCTGCCAAAAACATTAAAGAATTACAATACAAAACAAAGTTGCTGGAAGTTAAACTTTTAAAAGTATAACCTTTCTAAATGAACTGTACTTGTAATAACCAGGAACATTCAAAATTACACACAATTCAGAACAGCAGTAGGAGAAAAAAGAAAGAATACATACTACAAGAAGGCACGTCACACAGTTCCATGCGTACGTTTTTGTTCTTTGTAAAACACCAGGGACCATCCATTTGACCTCCAGGATTTCGACAATACGCATGTCCTCCACCTATCTCTGGAAACTGTGTGCTTGTCAGATCATGGTTGTGGGGACTCTGGGAGTCCCAGAGCTGGCAAGTGTGGCCAGACTTGGTAACACTGACAGTGCCTCTGTAGTCAGCTCCAGAGCCATTGTAGCACTGATGATCTAAAACACAGGGTTTGGGAAAATGTCAGAAAAATTAAAACAATCAAGGCACACAAAGACTAAAACCGCTGAAGTCCAAAGAACATGTATGCAAATAAGTACTTTAATTTAGGTACCTCAAGATTTAATGAAAGCTGTTCATTTTGAAATTTCAGTTCTGTGTTTATCTCTACTTTTACACCCAGTTGTTTCTGGATTCTGTCCTGGATTCTGTCAGCTCTATGGTACACACGCAAGTATTCACAATTCTGAATACAAATTGAGACTAAGAAGATGTATAGACCTTTAGATACAGATTATGATAAGTTAAAGTAAATCAGAGATGAGAGTTTCCCTTCAGGAAACATCCTCAGATGTCAAAAATGAAAACTTTTATTTCTCATAATCTTCCCATCTTCTTCACACTGCTCACTTGCTACAGAAATCAGTGCTGTATTTTCTAATGCCTCATGCCCCTTTTTCCTTATTTTCATCTTTAGAAAGAAAGGATTCAGGATCTTCTCTTTAGAAGCATCATTTTCATATGTGCTGGACCCATATCTTTATTGTTTTGCTATTATCTTCTCTTCATATTTTTGTATGCTTGTCTTCTAAGCTGAATCATGCATTTTCCTCAATGTTTGCAGCATTACCTTCTCCATTTTTCTGTTCTCCCCTCTGCAGCCCTCAGGAATCCAGCTCTCAAACCTCACAAATACTCAAGTTGCAACTGTTCCATCAGCGGCAGCACCACTGGCTCTGAGAATCACAGACAACTTTTGCCAGACTTTTTATTGGTTCTGTTCTCATGCCTTTTGATTGGTATCTCTTCCCTGTCTGATGTGTCCCTGCCATTGTATTCTCTGTTACTTCTGCTTCTCAACTACACTTCATTATTTACATAAAAGCACAGAGCTAGTATTTCATGTCCACCATTATGCCATGGTTCCTGCTCCTAACTGTGGATTAAGACAATGGATAGTCAGAATAACCTTATCATACTCAGAACTTCAAATATCTTTGGTCTCTTTGAGTTTTCTTATTAAACAATGTAGGGAGTTGCTATGAAATGGAGCAGTCAGAAAGACTGTCCTCATATAGTTAGTGACAACAGAACAGCCCTTCTACTTCTGGATGTAAATAAAAATTCATTGAAGCAAGATCAATGTTTTCACCATCCCGTGTGAGTAAAGAAAGACAATTGCACCCCATGTTCACTTTACAGGATTAATATTCTTGTGGGTTTCCATACAGAAAGAATGAACATTAGGTGGTTAGTTTCCTGACAGATCTTCAGGTGAAACTTCAACCAACTATATGGAGTTTATCAACAGACAAACAAAACTCTCAAAAAGGTATATGGGGAGGCCCACCCAAAAAGGCAAGGACTAAGCCACAGGTGGAGGCGACACTCCGCAAATCTGCATCAAATCAGCCATGCAAACACAAAGCCCAGGGTGGTTGATCCAAGACACTCTGCTACAAGCAGCATCCTTTAGGCTTCCTTGCAATCCTAACTATACCTTACAAGAGTGCAAGATGTTAGTATTAACAAGATAAAAACAAGTAGTTCAATGCTTTCTTTACAAAAAGAATGGCTGATAAAGTATTGTCTCTCAGACTCAATCTGAGGAAGCAACAAGCTTTTCACCAGTGATGAAACACCCAGACTTACATCGGCTCAGTCTCTCCACAGGGATCCCAATTCTTATGCAGTTGGCAGCTTCCAAGGTGTCTGGTCGTGGTAGGTCCTCACACTTGGGCAACTGTAGCTGCATCAAAATGAGGGGGTTTGACCTAGCAATGTTGTACTCCTGCCTACAGAGATCATTCTCCAGAACTTCACATTCATCCCGGCACAGCTCCCGTGGCTTAGGGCTCCGAGAACGCTCATCACACAGTGGAAACACGAAGTGGCAGAAGGAAGGAATAGCGAACTGCGAGCACTGGTCAGACAGATGCGTCGAAGTGCCAATCATAGTGAACGCAGCTGCAAAGGAACAAGAATACTGATAAGTATTGATTCACAGTATGAGAAAAAAACTTAATGTCATTTGCCTTTAACACCTTTATTCTTTCCTTAAGGACCTGAAAGCCTACTGTGCAGCAGGTAAATGAGGTAATTTCTGCAGTAAAGGAGAGTTGACAAACGCAGGAAGAAAACCCAGCATCCCAGTGTCCCTCTGACATCTGTAAAGAGCTTGTAGGCTTCAGCTCCCAGGAATTAATCCACATGATTGTCATTGCTCAGACTACAAGCAATTGACTGTTCCTGATTACATAAAATATGAGCAAGACCTAAAGTCTTCCTAGACATTTTGATAAATAAGTATTTTTTCATGCCTTGTCAGGCAAAAAGAAGTGTATCATTGAAATTTGGGGAGACATAGCTTGCTTATAACACACATAAGAAGCCTTACAGGCAGCAGCTTTGGGGAAAATTAATGTAATCAGTCTCAGCATGCTGATCACATTAAGATGAATGTCACAATGAGTTAGTAATATAGCTCTTCCTTTCAGCTCTCAGCACCTACAAACTAACATTTAACTCAAAGTTTTTCTTGCATTTTCTTTACATTGCAAAGTAAAAACAAATGTGCATGTGCATCATGTATCTGCTGCTGAATCAACCTTTAAATGTAGGAACATTCACTCCCCCAGTAAAGTATCATTTACAAGTGAGAGTTGCTAGACTTCATGTTCCACCAACTCACAATGTAAAAAAAGAGGAAATGTCATTCAGCAGTCTATTTACAACCTAGAAATAAATTCTTTCTCTCTTATCCATCTCTCTCCTTTCAATCATCTATTCCCTGTGGACACATCGTACCACAGATGTCAGTCTCTTCCTGAACACCAAATATACAACAAGCAGCTGCAAATCTAGCCTTTTAGACTGTTTACACCTTTGCTTATTTTAATTCAGAAATATTAATGCAGGAATATAACCATTTATCTGTTATGCTGGGAACACTGCATGCAAGCAGACCATCAGGCCTCAAAAGATAGTTGGAACTTAGGCTTGTCCCAAAGACTAAAACGGAAAAAATAAAACTGAAGGACTGAAGTAGTCACTGCTGGTTGTTTGAAACTCCACACTAAGTTTTGTGAAGGCAGTGCATTACAGAATTTAGATAATCATGAGAGAAGAGTGCACAATTTACAATTATATCTTTATTTTGATGGAAGGTGCAAAAGGCAGCAGTAGCATCTGTGTGCGGTAGCATCTAAGGGGTTTATATGTTACTTATTAAACAGATGTTAAACAGCTCAGCAGAGACTTTGCTAGCCAAACACATATACACAGGTTCAGGCATCAGGTCTGTGCACTATTCATTGCTGGCCTTCCAGTCTTCCAAGCCACATCTAAAGTTTTTCTCTAAAAATGTCATTCTTTTTAGCCAAAGGTTGCTATTCTCACCCAATCACACGGCCAGGACAAAAGAGCACAAGGGGCCATGGAGACAAAGAATATGTATTTCTCACAAGAGTACAGAGGGAAATGAAAATCCAGAATGAAAACTTCCCACAGATTTAACCCTGCTAAATGCTCCTGTTGTTGGACAGTAGGTGTCCCCACTTCCCATGCACATAGGAACACACACCATCAAAACTTGCATTTAAGAGGTATGGGCAAAGCTATCAACAAAATCTCAGAAGCAATTATTCAGGTTTTTGTTTTTTCTTTTTACTTTACCTAACAACCTACTGAAGTTTCAAAAATACCCTGTCATTTGGGTATAGAACCCAGTCTTAGAATACTCGCTTACATATAATGTGACTTACAAGAACCGATAATGCTATGAAATTCTCAGGGTACTTTTGCATAAGATGTTTGGTATGATCTTCAAAAGTATATAGTTTGAAAATGCTATATTATTAACAGACTGTCATTACTGCCTAGCTAGGCACTGGGCAGCTCTATATGGTGGTTCTCAGTGTCTTCCTGAGAGAGAACATTTCCATCAGGAATTCTCCCCAACTGCGGAACAGAGAGTTCTAGCACCCTAGCCTTGGAAATCTAACCAATAATTAGTAATACTAGGAAACCAGCAGCCAGGTCATCAGCACCCATGTTCCATATGCCAGAAACAAGTACAACTAAATCAATGAACAGTTTCTGGATAATATCACAGTTTTTTCATTGTTGGGTTCGGTTTTTGAGAAGAATATTATGAACTTATTTCACAGAATTACAGATTTAATAATTTCATACAGTTGAATATTTCTACATTCCTGAAAAAATCCAGACACAACAGAGATTATGTAGCTGGCAAAAAAAAAAAAAAGTATCAATAGGTATTAATTAATGACATAATGTTTAAAGAGGCTGGAATTACAACACAATACAGGAGAAGGGTGGGAGGAGAATTTGTTGTAATAGCGTAAGTAAAGGTCAACACCTGGATTTTGCCAGTCCCAGAATCTGTTTACCATTTCAAAAACAGGGAAAAAAATGGACCTTGATTTCTGGTTTAACAATGAGTCTTTAAGGTAATATCTTTAGGGAGTTAGAGCTGTCAAGTGAAGTTAAATGCTTTTTGGCAACTAGTTATGCTGAAGTTGGACAGCCCATTAGTGAGCTGTATCTGGCCAGAATGCAAATCAGGTCCTGCTGGACTGAGTTAATTTGCTATATATTATGATAAACAGTTTGCTCTATTCCATGGGTTCATTTGTTTGCTCTATTTTGTGTACATCAGAGTCACAGCTGCTAATATCAGCTAACTTTCCAGTGAAGAAAACCCATTTTAATGTACAGCCCACTGAAGTTTTGGATGCATGTTTGCAACTCTGTACAAAAACTATGTTCAGAGAAAGATTAAGCATAGGCAGAGCACAGGAAGGTCAACTCTCGTTTTATATAAATCAATGTGAAATCCAGACTCTGCCAGAATTATGCAAAAAGGAAAGAAACCCAAGGGAAAGGACACCATACAGTTTTTCAAGAAAATGAAATATCAGTACTTTTTCACTGTGTCACAAATCCATTAAAAAAAAGCTCAAAATCTTTCTTTTGAGTTCATCATGCAAAAAGCTGCAGTATAAACTAGAAGCCATTAAAAATTCAGTACTCTGACATTTTATTTAAGGACATGGAAGAAGCTTTGCACATTACCACAGATACTCATCTTCCTTGCTCCAAATTTTACTAACTGGTCAAGCAAATAACAGGCTCATCCTCTCTAAACCTTAATATAAAAGATGTCTTTTTCATTGGTTGACAAAACTAAAGGATGATAGCATTGTTTTTACCTGAATTGGATACTTTTTATGAAAGTTTCTTTCTCCCTACTAAAGAGATATATAAGCTTACCAGTAATTCGGTTTTCAATTTCCCCTTGCATCTGGAGGGAGTCCACATAAATGGTTCTGTTTCCAATGATTCGTGCACACGCAATTCCCCTATATGGCTGACAGAACCCATCCTCATGGTAATCTTCTCTGCAAAAGACATGTTAGGATGTTATATGCAGATGTCTCTCTGCTGCCAATGGATTTTTACAAAACATATTCTTATAAAAGTTGAAAAACTCAAAATACTGTAAATCTGAAACTGTCCCCTTCCTAAGGTCCAAGCTTTTTCATCCAATTCTCTCTTACCTTAGAAGTATTACTGAGGGACCCTGTAAATACTTCATTACAGAAAGAAGAAAACAACCCCCATCATCAACCTTAAAATAATGAATTAATAATAATGGAATTTGACAGATAAATCTATTAAAAAGGCTTCAGACTGAGACAACAACATAGACCTAGTTACATGTCCCCATGCATTTTTGGCATCCAGCTGTACCCCATAAAATTAAGCATATTGTTCTTTTCTCTCACTTGTCTCTCCTGCTCTTCATTTCCTGTAGTGGACAGCAGAAGAGATTATGCCAAGTTTGAATTAAAACATGAAATAGGAGTAATCAAAGCTATAACCTCTTTTTGTCTTCTCTCTAGTGAAAGTCAGTGCCAAATTTCCCTTTCAACATATATTTCAATATAGTTTTCAATTCAATGAAGCTTTGGACCTTTCACTCTCTTACATCAACATAAATATTTTGGCACAAAAGCCCTAGCCTAAAGGCTCAGTGGTTCAACACTTCATCCCCAAAGCCCCTGTAAACAATACAGAACTGATCTGCAGATCATAACTGCCAGAGCACTGAAAAGGGACTTCAGAGTGAGAGCACTCTCAGAGTAAATATTGAGTATGCCACGTGTTTCCTTCAGCCTGGGACTGCCTCTTTGCTAGGATTCATTAACCTGATGGATTCACATCAGGCCAGTTACTGCATGATGGACCAAAAATAGGTAGAAACATAATCTAGAAGAATGTGTCTCTCAAGTACGACATCTAAAAACTTAATTAGCTTTTGTAACTAAACGGTTCAAAAATCTGAGATACCTCTCCAATGTCTGCAATGTTTGAAGAATTACTTCAATGTTCCTCTGCACTTCATACTTTTTTATCTTTGGATCTAAACACATGTTTTGGTCACCCATCTCCCAATTCTCTTACACATACCTCCGCCCTTTCCTTCAGGTACCACAAGAGCAGGACAAAATTGTCAGTGACTATGTGTAAAACTTCACAACTATAGCTGGGAGAAATCAGCATGAAAACCTTCTGACTGACAACAGCTAGACAACATTACCTATGCCTATTGCAGCTCCTTACACTAATACCTCACTCTTACTTAGGAATTTTCTCATTTTTCTTTTGCTGTGTCTCCCTGATAAAGCCCATGTCTTCAGGGAAATGTTACCAATATTTTTTAGTCTTTGGCAGTGGAAAGTTGGGCAGGACTGTCTGTACAGGGAGCCAAAAGGTGGAACGACCAATTACCACTTGAGCTGCAGGTCTTCTTTGCCTCCCAAAAAGACAATGGCTTAACAGGACTCTTCATAAATCATAGATAAAAAGTGTATAATGCAGTTATTATCCAGGTATGGCCTTTATTTCCCATCACAGTATTATTGTTAAATATTCATAAAGCAACGTTTTGTCTACAAACTCTGAAACAAGTTCTCCTTCCTCAAAGACATGTGGGTTTTTGATTAGGTTGGATGAAGTAAAGGAGAAGCCATAGGATCAGCTACTCCCTTCAGTGACATTTTTCCATTCTTACAACAAAACCTGTAATTTTGCAACAATTGCATCATGCCTGAAGGGACAAAAATATCAAAGCATTTTGTCTGTGCCTGTTTTATGATCCTTGACAACCTCAGTAGGAAGTCAGCAATTCCCAAAAGGAGCTGAATGAATATGAAGCCTCTATTTGACCTCTTTCTTAAGAGTAAATTCATACTCCTATCCTGCAGAACAAAGTCTGCAATGTATCTTACTGAAACTGTATCTCACACTTCAGGTCTCAGTTCAGGGTACTCTTGACAGTAATAAAAAGAAAAAAAAGAAAAAAAAAGAAAAAAAAAAAAAAAAAGCACACTCCAAACAGCATGGGTTTGGTGACAAAAGCAGTGTGATCTCTTACTTAGTTCCATTTATTTATTTCTGTCAAGAACCTTTAAACACAGCTTAGATACTATAAATACACACATATGCTCCCCTCTCCCATGTTATAGTCAACTGCTGATTATACTAAACTAGATATGACCATTACCATGGACACAAGCAAAAGTAAACAGAAACCTGATGTCAGTTACTCTGACAGAAGCGAGGCTGTTATTCTACACACGTCTTTGTCAGGTCAGGAAACTCAGTAAATGCTGTCTGACTAATACTAGTATTGAGAGAATGAAATTACATTATTCTTCTTAAGGAAAAAACTGATTTCAGTTGCAGAAGCGGCAGCAGTAAAAGTCTCCTTATAGATCACTCTGTCCTTCAGCTACATGTACTCTTTGGCACATGGCAAAAAATCTGCAACAAAAAGCAACCTGGGGTGAGTCTGATAAAACAACATAGGAGTGGCATAATGCTCAGTTCAAACAGGAGCCCTTGGAACCATGTGCAGCTTTGACTCATGCTCCAAACCATATGCCAGCAATTCAGTTGCTGATCAGAGCAATAATTAAAAGCTGCTGAAAATAGGCAGAAATACTGACTCTTCAATTTCCTGCTGCTTGAGCTATAATGTCTGCTCTGATCAAGAACCCTGGTGAAAGCAGAAATCTGACTCCACAAAGGGAAACCAGAAGAGTTCCATTTGTTCCACTTGCAGAAACTTTAAAAGCTATCCACCACAGGTACTTTCTAACATTTGCTCTTTAGCTTCTGCTTGATTCAAGAAAGCATTAACTTTTCTCTCTAGTAATTTTTTTCCATTTTTATAGTATTATTTTTTTTAAATATAAAATAGAGTCGGGTACATGCTAAGTGTTGGGTTTTTTTGAAACTTTGCTGGAGGGCTGAATCAAAGACAGTGCACCTGGAAACTGATTTTTCTCAGAACTCCATTAGAATGGAGGTAAGGTATTCTCTAACTAAATTAACTCACCTTCCAACTACTCATCATACGTTAGTCGAGAGTTTGGATTTAAAAACAGAATTGTAAAGAATATGACTAAAAAGACCTTCTATTCCTAAACCCCCAATCTCTATACCTCTGGATCAATGTCATCAGTTTACCAGGCCCACAAGGTGAGCTTCTGCTAGAACAATTCAGTTAAGAACAAGGCTTTCTAATCAAAAGCAAAAGCAGAAGAACCTACTACCTCAGTCACACATAAATGAAACGAAAATATTGATACTATTTTTATATACAACACAGAATTTGTACCAGATCTGGAAACATCTTGATGAACCAAGCACTGACAAGCATTTACAAGTTCCTCGTCACACGTGCACTGCAACAACTCATAAAATACAGCCTGCCTTTAGGTTTGTGGTCCATATGAAATAGAGAATTAATCAAGCAAGCAGCGAAGAAGAAAGATGCCGATTCAATCATACAAAGCTACTCCTCCCACTGTTAGAAAGCAAAACTTTCAGGAATGTCTGGGTCTATAAAGGAAGAACTGGAAGAACCAGGTGCTTCTGAAGAGGAATAAAACCTAGCACGATAAACAGAAATCTCTCTAGATGGAGGTCATGCAACTCTTCTCTTCCATAAGATAGCTATCTGCTCTAGAAATACATAAAGAGATTTCTAGATGTCCTGGAAAAAAACATAGTGGACATCACTACCCCCACCCTCTCATTAAGCATTACTTTAATTTCACATATGACACATAAAGGACACCAAACGAAATACTAGAGAAGAAAACACACTGGCAACAAATACGATTTTCTTCATGGAAAACTTGAAATGAGGAAAGACTACATCTCAGCACAATACATAATATGCTATCTCTGTAACATTACCTATTGTTTGCAACTGTCATAGCTGAACAGACCGGAGGGCATATGAAACAAAAAAGTCACAATAAAAGAAAGGCAACCATGGAAACTTAATAGTTTAATAGTAAAATCACATTCTAAAGCACCTAAATCTGAAAAGCATTTTCAGTATGCATTTAGTGCCCCTGAAAGCACAGTAAATGCAGACCTTGTGATTTTCCTCAGAAATAGAGAAAAACACATGAAGCTCTAAGAGTTTTTAGCAAGGATTCAGAAAGGGAATTAAGAAAGCAGAACTGAGAGGTACCAGATATTTTATTGCTAGTGAGACACCTTTATTCCAATTGCATAACACAAGTTTTACTTAAAAGGACAGCAGAAACTTCTAAGTTAAAGCTATTTTCCTGAATAGAAGAGAAAAACACCATGCACCAGCCGTAGAAAGAAACTCAGAAATTCTTCAGAAAACTCAGAAAGAATAAGTTTTTCAATTGAATACATTGAAAAAAAAATCTCATTTAATAACACCCTTCCAATCTACCCTAGCAGTTATATGGATACACATATTCTCAGGCTACACTTTACCAAAGTAAACAACGTAAGTCAGTTCACAGATTCTAACAGGATATTCCAAAGGTTGGCTTTTAAAAGGTAGAAGAAAAGTTACTACAGAAGTTTCCCACAAGCAAGCTAATTGCAATTAAAATTTACTATAAATTTTCCCACAACAAATAAACCTGAAGCTTTGACCTCTTCCATGATGTCAAGGGATTAAGGAGCTTTTAATCAAGAACTGATAAATACTGAGAATGTTAGCCCTCCCCATAACATTCCATTACAAGTGGAATGGCAAAGCAAGGACAAATGCACAGAAAACCACAGACTGTGACAGATGAAGGGAAGGACTAATTATTTATGTCAGCCTATTTGCTATTCTTAGAGAAATACAACATTTGGTATCCAGTTGCTCATCTTGTCAGGACATCTCAGGATTTTTGATCGTTACAGCTTGATAACTAATGTCAGAAGCTGTGTAAAGAGAATGATCATGATAGACAGTAAGATCAGAGGGAAAAGGACAGGCATCTTCTTTCAGATTTTGAGTTCATTTAGCCCAGTGTGTTGCTTCTTCATAAATATAAATCACAGAAATTAAATTACCTGCAATACTAAAAAGAATAAAGGAATAAAGGGTCAATGTTCAATCAAAGAGGGGCAAATCTGTCTGATTGGGCAGGACATTATAAAGGGCTGCAGTAAAAAAAATAAAGTATTTCTGGGGTTTTGCGTATATATATGTGTATATTTACATACACACATACACACAAACACACATATATATATTCATGTTTTGTTTATACTGAATCTCAAAATCAGGACAACTTATAATATTGCACTGCAGTCCTCGTGCAGTTACCCTTACTCTTGACATATCATATCGTATCATAGTGCTGGGGACCAAAGTCTATTCACAAGAGGAAGACTTTGGTTAAAATTCTTACATTTGAATCACAATGGTTAAAGTGATTTTACATCCCCAAATACTCCCTCCCTCAACAGGCCACAGATGAGATCTGAGAGAAGAGAAACCTTGTCATATGCCAAAACACATGCATAAGATTTGCCTCCTGTCAAAAACATAGGGTATATATATAAATGTTACCATAGAAAAATACTTTGTACCTTCTGGCCAGGTTTGTATATTTGCCTTCAGATAAAATATAACATTCAATTTCTTGTTTCACCATAAAATAAAATTTGTTAAGAAATGCTATCTTTTAAAGTAATAGTTACAATGGACTTTAAAACTGCTCATTCTCATAGGCCTCCCGCTGTGCACAGATCATCAATGGAAGTTTTACTACTGACATTCAAGACAACAGAAGTGGGGTATAAATATTTGATGAAGAAAAAGAACATTTTTTTAGAAAGTATGATTGGAACTATTACTATCCACTGAAGGGCCGGGCTAATACCAGGTGCTTCTGTCATCACCCATAACGCAGAAATTCAGTAACACACACAAACGGGGTTTTGATTATAGCGTAGTTTCAGAAACCCAGGTGTACAGGAAAACCTCAAAAAAACCCCAAACCCACAAACCATAAAGCACCTAAAACTCCACACATACACATTTGTGTCCTCCTGCTGAAGCCAAGAAAATGAGGGGTGGCAGGGACAACTTGACTGCTGCATCAGGTCCTTGCCTGAATGGAGGCTACCCTGCACCCACATCATGGGAGAAGGGCACAGGCTTCCTGTCTTACCTGTATCCTTTCTCTGAACGAAGAGTGTCATCTCTGACCAAAGGTTTCTGCACTAAACCCACCTTTCTGGCACTTAAAATTGTTGTTTGCACATCTTCACCTCCTTCTAAAGGATCAGTGCTCCTGGGATGTCAGGAAATCCATACTGATACACTTAGCTCCTCAAGGGGAGACTTCGAATACTACAACAGTAAAACTTTTCCTTCACACTAAAGGAATGTAAGAAATACTATCAGAAAAGAAGGGGAGTCTGGTGTTAAAAAATAAAAAACTAACAAGCAGGAGAATTTGTACAGTCATAGCTCAGTTGAAGTCAATGCGCCTATGACAATTTACACTCACAATGGATATGGCCCGTGACTTCTGCTACCAGACGCTTATTGAGTTTAACAACAGACCCAAAAAGCAAGATTTCCTTACATTTAGCACACAACATGGACAAATATTTCCTGCTTTTTATCTGGGAAGTAATACACCACAGAATCCCTTAAAGAATTTACTGAAAGTTCCACTTAACTGAACAAAACCATTGTGTTGCATTTGACTTTAATATTTATCTACTTGTTACTAAAAAAATACAGTGTGAACTGAAACTCCATATTTAATGCCTAAGATCAGTAAAAAATAACAGCTGATCTGGTTCTATTAGATTATGGACTTGTTCATATTAATCATAGGATCTGAGAGAGCATTTTAAGCCAGCTAATAGATAAAGCAACTATTTAAATTAAAACACAGCTACAAATGGACCTACTGCTTGTGACAAACTATAAAGAACACATTTGTTTGTCAAAGAGCAATCTGTAAACTTTACAACAACCTAATATGCAGGCTATTGCCAAAATATTGCCAAAATGGATTACAAAATTAGTATTTTTAAATACAAAACTCGGAAATACAAAACTGTGGAAGAAGGATTCTTTTACTACTAAGCATTGAAAAATCATTTTAAAGACAAGAAAGGCAGAGAACATCAACAGGTTTTAATCACAGGCCTTCACTGACTCATGATCCAAATTGGTCTCCTCAGTAGGCACTGCCTTAAGCAGGTGTCAGCACTCTTAGCTGAGCTGTGTCCTTGATAAAAGATACTACAATCAATTATTTAAGTGGATAAAACCAAAGGAAAATGATGTTGCCTTCCTTCCTTTCACACATTCATCAACTGTTGCTCCTATAACATGAAAAACAGCCCTCACAGGCAAACATACACAAGAGAAAGAAGCACATAAAACTGTGGCAGGTTTGTCATTAGATAACACTGCATGCTGCTATGGTTTCTTGGTATCATATTCAGGTATTTATTATTGCTTTGCATCTTTAGAAAAGTTTTCGGTGTACCAAAAAATGCTGTAGTTTCCAAGTACAGCACATAATGAAGTATAGACTTAGGTGGCAGGGTTGCTTTTACTACAATAATCTGAGCAAAACAGTCAAGGAAGCTAAACTAAACAAGGATGTCAGTGTTCTGAATTTCTCTAAGAAACAGGCGATTGTCCCTACCTGTATAACCAGCCACAATCTTCTTGATTAACAAAAATAACTTCAAACAATGATCTAATATTCTGCCAACATCTTTCTAACTTCTGCCTACAAACTGTCTTTCAGTTTACACAAAAACCATTTTTGTAAATTCTCCCTCTGCTTTCATAGGTATTAACACGTTGGGATGAAATCTTGAAATCACATGAGTCAGCTGGCAATCCAGGGAAGTCTGCAGATCTGTTTTGCTGAGTGTCAGGTACTTTTAACAGAAACATTTCTGTTACAACCACGGTTAGTGCAAAGTTGAAAAGAAAAACCTTCAGAAAACTAATTTCAACATAGGGGAACACGAACCTGGCCATGCAGCATTCCAGCTTCTCACTCACCAAAGAAGCCATTATGAGCCTTCTTCCCCACCCCTTTTTCTCAAGGCACGTTATCCCCCTCAGTGTGTTATGACTCTCTAATAAATTGTCTTTTTCTGACAACTCCAAGGAAAGAGAGCAGAGCCAACAGACCCTCTCTGAAGAGCCTCTAACAAGAAGCTCCCTCTTCCCTCTGCTGACAGAGGAAAGCCACATTCTTAGCTGTTATCCATCCTCATCCTGCCATGCCACCCTGAGTGAGCAAGTACACATAGGTCAGCTCCAAAAAGGTCTTACAAGAGTTTACCAGCTGAAAATGTCATTATAACTGCTGCTTTGTCAGGCAGCAAGTAAAACTGGCAGGGCCCATCCTGGGCAGCTCAGAGAGGCTCCAGCAATGGGGTTGCTCATGCCTGCTCATGAGTCAGTGCAGGAGACTATGTGTTCCCACCTGCATTGGCCGGGCTTCAGCAAAGGAGGGATGTGATGGGAGGCAGAGCTAAGAGATCATGCCAGCTACCAGGGAATACGGGAAAGCCATGCAGCAGGAGAAAACTTTGATGGCTGCGGTGCTGAGGGATGGGGGAAGGGCTATCTGGCCTCACCAAGGAGACTGGTCTGGGAATTGGGGTCCCTTCTCACCCTGTGAATGGTTGATAGAAGGACAGCCACCTCCCACCAGGCACTCTTTAAATGCCACCAGGGATAAGCTCAATATGTAATCTTTTTCTTTTACAAAATCCTTTAAATTTTCAGGTAGACCTTAATGCATTGTGATTTACCTACAGAAGCAGATTTTATGCACAAGTAGGATTCAATAGTTTGAGTTGATTTTAATCCACTGACAGAACTTGATATATATGCCAGGAAGACAGGGAGAATCTTGAGAGAAAAGACTGTGAAAGCATCGCTAAAAATTTCAAGTTAGAAAAATCCAAAGAGAAGGGGAGGTTAAAAGAAGGACAAAGGAATAATTTAAAACAAAAAATTTAAATCCTATGGAAGTGTCTTAAGCTTTTCCTTTTGGTTGATTTTTTCCTTTTTTTCTTTCTTTTTTTTTTTTTTTTTAATGATGGGGAATTTAAGCTTTCTACAAAGTGCTTCTTGGCTTTTTATTAGAGGTTAAAAAGTTAAAA
>VZUI01045733.1:18476-57748 GCA_013401135.1 Cettia cetti | reverse complement strand
AAAAAAAAAAAAAAAAAAAAAAAAAAAAAAAAAAAAAAAAAAAAAAAAAAAAAAAAAAAAAAAAAAAAAAAAAGCAACAACAACAGTTAATTAGCAGAATGCCTGCAAGGCACAGGAAAAAAAGATAGAGAAATGCTAGATATTAAAATGCTAGACCTCATCCCACACACACACTAGAACAAAACCCTAAAATTCCAGGGTAAAAATACTGGCTCACACCACACAGTAGAGGATGGTACTGACATTGATCTCAGGAGAAAAAACAAACAGGAGCTTCACACAGCAGTTGGGTCAAACAGATGAGAACCTCTGGCATTGAGCTCCTCTCTGCCAGTAGATGAGGCGGGTGGGCTTGGAGTGCTTTCTGTGCCCCCTCTCTCTCAGGTCCTGTTTTCCCTCTCTCGTCTCAGACTAAACAAGCTGTCCAGTTCTCCTGGAAAAATTGCCAAAGGATTGCTGCTGCAGCTTCTCCAAAGCCAGGGCAAGGCAAAACTTCTTACCTGGGCTAACAAAACCAAGCTAGCCAAGCAAGACCCAGACTGCACCACATCCCAGACACCCGGGGAGCAAGGCTTTGGAAAAAACTGCCAACGAGCCCAGGGCTCCCTCCTCCTCTGGCCCACCTCAGAGATCCAGCAACCATTTGGGGGCATAAAGCAGAGGATCAGGAAATACACTTTCATCATAAGTCACCCCAATACAGGCATCCACAACTTCTCAGAGAAACCTTTTCCAGTGCCTCACAGGAAATAATTTTTTCCCTTATATCTAACCTAATCTTCCCCTCTTTCAGTTTGAAAGATGGGAGATTTGTCTCTCCATTTTGTTGCTCTTCCCCGTGTCTTTTTTTCCCATTTAAATCTGACCAGTTTGGGGACCATAACTATATGTGATATTGATGGCATGGGATGTTATGCTCCATGGATTTCAATATTAGCACTGTCAGGATTTTTTGCCTTTGTCCTCAGTTACTGATAGCTCCTTACATCTTACTGACCTCAACGTCTCCTGAACTCTTGCTACACTAAGCAAGATGAGAAATTTCATTTTTCCTTTTTTTTTTTTAAATATAAATTACTTCAGATACCATCAAATTTGATGGTATTTTGTTAATTTTCCAGAATATGCTCATGTCAGGGCAATTCAAAGTTTAAAGGCTTCTTGCAAGTAGCACTGCATCTCTTATCTAGAGAGAGAGAGATTAAAAAGAGGGAGAAAAGAGCATAAATACCAAATAAAAAGTATTAAAAAATGCAACAAAACTTCAGTCAAGCAGAATTTGTCCTTGACTGCAGATTAACATTCAGTGATACAGGGTTAGGAATGACATGTGCTGAAAAACAGAAATTAAATGAGATCCTTCACAATTTTGGGCAGGGATGTGAGTCAAGAGGATAGATGGAAGTTCATGCCTGCTACGTAGATCACTGTTATGTAAAGTAATATGGGAAAGTAGTGGGTTTTTTTCCTTTACCCTCTATAGACCATTTGGATTTTGATATGCTAGTGTATTTCCACCTAATTAATGGAAAAAAGTGGGTCAATTGCTACCATGACAAAACAAAATACTTCTCCTCCTCCACTGATTATTATATTTGAAGTGAATGGCAGACTAGTCCAGCTCTAGGAGAACTGAATTCTATTTCCAAAAGGAAAAGACAACAAAAAAGAATAATAAAAGAGAAAAGCAAAGATGATGAGAAGGAAAGATGGAAAAGAGTATGGTTCTGTACTGCCTCATTCTCCTCCCACTGTGAGCCTAATGGGGTATACAGCTGCTACCTCTTCCTTTAACTTAGAAATCTAAGGACTTTGAAAGAGATTGCTAGATTTTTTATGAATAACAAAGGAATAAAACAACTTCTGAAATCTGGTGAGTTTAAAATATATAGATTAATAACAAAATTGTCCTCCTACCCATTAAGTAAGTGGATATTTTAATATGCCTACTCTTAATCCAGCAATGTTCTACAGCTGTTACAACTGTATATGAATTCCATAAAATTCTCTAAAAATACATACAGTTTTCATGGTAATTGGGACTTTTCTACATGTTGCTGCTTGTATTTCTGAAGCAGCTCCTGTTGTCTGCATGTGCTATGTGGTCTTTGCCCACAGCCTCCCTTTCTAACTTCAGCTTTCTTAAAGGAGGTTCTTGGTCTAAGCATCCTCCTGATTTAGGGAATAAACCTTTCTCATCTAGGACATATAGTCCTTTTAAGGACATATTTTCCTTTTTAAGGAAACAGCAGCACATTGTGCATAGTTAGGGGCACAAGGAAATTTTATATTCTTATAATCACAAGTTTTGCATAAATATCCAAACGGTAATTTTGAACTTCTTGTCATTATGCATACATATGCCAAATCACATTCTGTGTTTACATTAGTCTAGAAGACATAAGGATCAGAGAAATACAGCCTGCCATCTCCAGAATGATTGTTGTACAGTAAGTCTGAAATCCTTCTGGTTTAATTTAATTTTTTTTCTTGCTCATTTTGCTACTATTTGGGGGTGAACAGTGTTAGACTAAGAGAGAAAGAAGAGGTGGAGATATTGGTTAGAATTTGATATTAGGGTTAAGAGTGAAAAATACAAGGCATTTTTAAATGTATAGTGAGAGAGAGAACACAATTTTTTTAATGTCATTACTTATGTCTTTGTGTATTGATTCTTTTTCTGAGCCTTCAACTGCAACTGAAGTTTAACAATAATGTCCTTTTCAAGGTCTTCCTATGTTCCCCTTCAGATATCATTTAGGAAATCATAGGATAACATTTTCTCTATGAAAAGAGCTTCAGTTAGGATATTTCTAGGTCACCATTATTAGAGAATAAAAAGAAGGGGTGTTGTAAACCTGGAAGGCTGCTCATCAGAGGATGAGCTCTTCAGTGGACAGGGATTTAACTTCATATAGGCATGAGGGAAGTCGGTTCAAGAACATCACTAACTTGGTTACAGACTTGAAAGTATTTATAGGAATCAGTGCATCCTAGAAGCATCAGAAAATGTGCTCAGATTAAGAAACCAGAATATGTGAAACTTCATAAATATATACAATTCAGAAACTGGAAGAGAGGAAAGGGCGAAGAATACTTAATTTCTGGAAAATCATTTGCAGGGAAGAAATTTGGATGTATGCTATTCTCTTAAGCTAGAATCAGAATTCAGTTGCTCCATATTTTAACAGAAAGTGAATGTTGTGGAAAGGCCATGTAATTACTTTTTATTCTCACATCTGAAATGTTTTTTTGCAATGTTTCATTAAATGGATTACTAAGTTATCAGGGTATATAAGTATGAAGATGTGTATATTTAATCAGCAGGCTTTAAAACTACTTGGGAGAATCTTTTTTAAATACCTCAGTAGAGCACCAAAAAGAAACATCATCAGATGATAAGCATGTGACTGAGGATTAAAGGAAACAGATTTATTAATGTCTTATAAATAAAGCTGGCAGAGAGACTTGATGTGTGATAAATTTGTTTATCTCTGCAAATACAGCTGCTTAATTCTTCACTTTAAAAGAAAGTGTCTGTGGTAAATTAATAAAGTCTTGATATACATGTATAATGACCAGGGTTTTTTCTATTCCTTTCTGCAGCATAACTTCACTTTCATCTCTTCTGGAAAACAACTTACAATTTAATTATTAGAGAGAGTCAAGAGGATTACTTAATGGAAGAAATAAATCAGCAATGTTATTAGAGCATGAAATCAAGTATATTGAATATAAAACAGAACCCCTATATTATGTTCAGCTCACATGAGTAGGCTTCTTCGAGTCAATGGAAACTTGTGCATAAATAATACTTTTAAGAATTAAGTTCTTGAATAACTGATTTTAGTATCTGGACATTGTACCCTTACAGAAAATTTGATAGTATTACAGTAATGTTTGCTGCTCTCTTGTTATTTTCTTCATGTTTCACTTGGTTTATTTGAGCTGGTTAAATCTTCCTGTGTAATCTTGTTCAGAAAATTCCCTAAGCCTTTGCTTGAATCTTTTTGTTTTTTGAGTTGTATTTTGTTTTGGTTTGTTTTTTTATAAACTCAGTAAATGCAAAATTTGTCTGAACTGCAGAGATATTTTTGGATGTGTTCTGATTCATGCATCTGAGTAAGGACTGTGGAGTATAAGCAAAGAAACTGTAGTTAAGCCAGATATATCCAGAGTAAAATAATGTATTTATGAAGAATGGGAAGAAGTCATACATTGCATATGTGCAGCTGTATTTATGAGGAACTACTTTCACCAATTCTGTGTCTCCAATGAAGCAAATATGTACAAAGAGAAAACTTGATTCGTTAACATAGGAAATGAAATCCAACAAAATAGGAATAGTTGGCTGAAAAATTCTACGTCCTAAAAAGCTGCAAATTATTTAATAGAATTTAGCTGGCTTGCACTGCTGGCTGCAATGAGTAGCTACGTTAAGACATTCCACAGATAGTTTTTTGTCAGTCTCTAATCATACTTAGTTAGGACCATGCTGCTCACCATGGAAAATTGATTTTAACAATACTGTGGGAATGGATTAATTGGCAGTCTTTGTTTACTCTGTGTTGATTCTTTTGCTGTAAAAGTCTATTTCCTGTATGCAATAAGTAATTTCATACTAGAGAGATTTCACCTGAAGCATAATATACTATAAGCCAAAAAGAAATTTTCAGATTTATTGCTTTATTGACTTCTCCCTAACCGAAATTGGATCCCCATATCCTCATTGAAATGATCTGAAAATATGGTTACAATTAAGATATAAACAAATGTGGGAGGGAGTGGAAAGCACTTTTTGTTTTAACTTTTCACACATTTGCACCACATTTTTCCTTAATGCATTTTATATCTGTTTAGCATATTGTTTACTTTTTTGTGAGGTTCCATTTGTTGTTTGCAATATTCTTTATTGTTTATTTATAATTTTTTTATTATAGTTCAATGAACATTTGGGTTAAAGCATCTGTATAAAACTTTTCAGAGAACTGAAACTGATTGAAATTCAAAGGTTGTGTTTAAAAATTAGAGTTTAGAAGATTCTTATTGTTTTAACAGTTCAGAGGTTTTTTTCACATTACTGCATTTCAGGTAGAAATTAACATAAATTCTACATTTTTTCCAGAAATAATAATATTTGTAGTCAATACACGGAATAAATGTTTCTGTGTAAACATAAAGATTACTGAAGTAAAGACTTTTTTTTCCTGTAGAACATTTTGCTCTATTGCATTTGGGCATTTAGAGTTGGGTAGTTAGCTGGAAGGAAACCTACAATTGTTCTTGCTTTCTATAATTTGTACTACTACATCTAAAAATTAACATCAATTATATTCTTTGCAAGCAATAAGCTAGCTGAGATCAAGCTGTTGGTTGTAGTACCATTTTTGTATTTTCAGGTGGTTGTGATGCAATATAATTACTTCCCTCTTGATTGCGTAATAGTGGATCATTATCCCATACATTTCTATGTATCTTTCTTCCACCAAGACTGGTAAGAACTGTGTTTTGGGGTGTTTTTCCAGTGATATTGTATATCTATATTGAAAGATTTTATCATGCAAGTTATCGTAGACTGTTTTTACAGTCAGTGAAGAGAGACATGGAATGATTCATCTGACCTGGTTCAGCCATTTATTCATAGTTAGGTAAATAGTGCCCAGAGGTTACATTTTTCCTTGTTCCAAAGTGAACTTAGATGACTGGCTTAACTGGAGATGTCTGTAGTGTTCAAAATCTGCAACTCATTGAAGCAAATCCTGCCCAGGTTTTCTTCTTTCTGAATATTATCATGTAAAGAAGAGCTAATATGCGGTTACAGGTCAGCACTGTGTACAGCCAAGTTTCCCAATTTCCTTGGCTAGTTATCCAGGTTTATTTATATGAAAACAAGGGGATAAAGCAGAGAGGTAAGGGATGGTATTTTTTGAGAAATGGATTGTGGGCTCTCATATATTTGACTTTGAGGGGTTTAGTCCATGTAGAAAAAATTCAGTTGTCCACTAGACTTTTCAGAAGTGAACTTCCTTTAGAAAAAAGTGAAGAGTAGTTTTTAAAATTCCAGTCATATGGAGAGCTGTTTCTAGCATGCCTTATAGTATTAAATTTTCACGTAGGATACCTGCAGTGACTGTGTTGACAAAGATTATCAATGCATGCTGCAGACTGAGGGATAAAAAATGTGGTTTGGGGAATAGGGATGAAGGAGGGAATCTGTCTGTATAAACACATATTCTCCTCAATGTCCTCTGTGCTTACCTTTGAATAGTTTATTTTGCCTTTATCTGTTAAACTTGGAGAATAATTTAGGCTCAGTCCAGTTAAGAGTTTGGACATGCACCAAAGTGATGAAAGATGTGGAAGTCTGAAAAGAAATCTCAAGAATAGTAATGAAATAGTGTGGATCCAGTTTTGGAAAGCAGGTAAGGGACACAAGGCATTCCTTCATAAAAATAAACTTCTGAATATATTTACACTTACTGAAATTTATTCTGCTTAGGAAATGTCTGTCTATCACTTATGCGTCAAAATAGCTGTAGACTGAAGGGGTGGATATGTGTGATTTCTGAGTTTTCTGTTAGGGAAAAAAATAAAGCACAGTCTAAAAAATCTGCTGTAGTATAAGAAGTTTGTATAAGGCAAGTCTAATCAGAAATATATAAATACTGAGGAGAAAAATTTATTCCTATCTCTTTGTAAGTCCTTATTGGATAAACACTAATAAAATGTATTAGTCAAAGGAAAAACCCCAAACCTATAAAGTATATGATGAAAAGAGGGCAATTATTTACTTAGCTAATATAATTAATTTTCGAGGTCAGCAAATAATAATGGAGCATAGTTAATTGGAAGGAAATCAGTTTGCTTTACAGGTTCCACACTATTGCTGGGCACTGCAAATAGATAGTCTTTAAGGTGACTTCCAACCCAAGCCATTCTATGATTCTACAAATTAAAATATTGATGTTGTATTATGTTCTTCCTCCAAAACTGTATTTCCTTGGTACGGTATGGCTTCACTAGGGGTACATTTCTACCATGTGCAGCAAAGAAAACTGAGATACTCAGCTGAAAAATAGCTATTGGAATAAAAATAATTAGATTGAAAGAAGCAAATCATACTAAGATGAGAATATAAGGATTTTTATTATTTCCTCTAAGTATCTATAACATTTGTTTAAAAATGAGTCAACATAAATATGATCAGAATTTTTGTTATACGTGATACCAGCAGTGATATAATTTCTGGAAGTCTCCAGAAATTCGAGGAAAAGAAAAATTCATTTTCTTATGCTAACCTTTTCTGGTAGATTTCAGTTCATGTGAAGTATTAGGGATGTATTAAAGAAGGCCAAAATATTTGCTACAAACTTGGGGATGTTATTTGTAATATAAAGCACAGCACTTTCTCTTGAGAATGTTTTACTTCACACAGAAAACAAAATTTAAATGTATTGAACTAAGGATTTGTAAATCCTAAATGTAGCTTAAGGTCACATTTTCATAAACGTTTTCCTTCCTCAGTTCCCTCAGTTCCTGGGAACTGGCTTCCATACATAACGGTTATGTAACTGCCAGAACAAGTTACCAGCTGAAGAAGTAGATGAATTTTTCAAAATCCCCTACCTGGTATATTTAGAAATCTTTATTAAGGCATTTTTAATTTTAGCTATACTGAAAGCAAAGAAGGATCTAGGATCTGAGGAGAAAACAGAAGGAACAGACAGAATGAAAAGGGAAGGTCACATCTGATGTTTGTCTGCAGATTAATGCAATTGTTCAAAAGATGTAAAAGTAAAATACATTTTTCTTATGCAGCAGCCCTTTGAATTCACTTCCCAGAGTCACTCAAGCATGCACAATGTCCAGCATGTTGGAACCTGCTGCCTCCAAGTTCTCTGTCATCCCTGTTGCCACCTCTCAGATTTTGTGCTCAACCCTGATGCAGGAAAAACTGCAAGTATCTATTGCCCCCTATTTGTCACTCACTTTTTCACAGAGGAGTAGTTTATCAAACCAAAAAGCTATGAGTTCCACGTTATAATATTGGGGGGGACTGAACTGCGGAGTCATGCAGACTGGTATAAATGAACATTAACTCAGCTTCACACTCTTAAACCAATTGAGAGTCTCAGAACTGGAGTGTTACCAGGTAAGATGTGCTTGCTTTCTCTGAGCATCATCAGGCTCAATATCTGAAAGAAGAAACTTCCAGATGGACAGAAGCCAGTGAATGATCTTCCTGTCTCAAGGAGAAAACTTTTGAGTTAAATCTCCTTTGGAATCACAGTGATCAGCAAGAGGTGAGGACTTGTGTAGGGAAACCCTATACTGACTGCCCCCTCAGGAGCTTCTTGGGCTGAGGTCTAATTTCAGCTGAATGAGAGAGGTAGCAAGTTTTGACTTCATGTCTCCAAGCTATCCTGTGCAGTGAGGTGATGAATAAAATGCAATAAAAAACTTAAGTTCAGAAAATTGTACTTTTTACCTTACTTGTAGTTTTCACAAGTATGTGGAAAGGTAATTTAAATTATTTGCTAAAATTACCTCACAAATAAGGAAAAGTTTTTAAATTAAAATGGAAGTCTGATTCTAAAAAGCTGTGTTTTGGTCAGAGTATTTGAGTTTCATTTGGCTGGTGAAAACCTAGTGAAAATTGAGCTTCAAGTATCACTTGCCTCTGTTGTATTTTGCTCTCCAGCTACACTTGATCTCTGTACTGTGGTATTATTCCTCATGAAAAGTCAACCAAGGCTACCATATTCACTTGTAAAATTTTAGCAGAAACAGAAATGTTAGAAAATTTTTGTTTCCTTTTTTAGAATAGAAATTTACTTTCTTACACCTAAGGTATGGCCACATTTTCTTTAAGCCTTTAAGCTTTCCCCTGGTTTGTTCTGCAGAGGGGTGGAGCGGCCTTGTTGTGTGGGGGTAGGACTGGGCACCTGCACTACCTTCTCCTACAGGAAACGCAATAAAGTGAGAGACAACTGTGGTTCTCATCTCACACTATGAGAGCAGCCTTGCAATGCAATAAATTTTTGAACTAATGATAAATCTAGCAGAGGTGATAGGAGCACACTGCTTTTATGTCCCTCACAGGCTGTGCATACATAACTCCTTTGCACAGCTTCACAGGAAAGCCTTGCTTTCTGAAGGAGATCTGGCAGAAAGCCTAGCTCTTGGGAAGGAGAAGCAAATGGTATTTTCTTCACGTGACCTTGAAGTAGAAGCATATGGAATGTACAAGATTCAGTATTCGCCTTGAAAATTTGTTTTGATTCCCTCAATTCCAACACTTAAGACTGCTGTCAAGTTTAGTTTTACTTAAGAACTATCTTTTTCTTTAGAGAAATATCTATCACTTCTGAATATGATGATGTTGGAATAAAATTAAAATTAGTACGATATTTGGCACAAGTGTGCATAAATAGCCTGGTGAAAATTGATGAATACTATTTTTCTTCAAATGTGTCAGCTGGATTGTACTATTTTTTAAGGATTCATAAATATTTGTTTTTTCATAAAGGCTGATGATACAGACTTCTGCACTGGGTTGGTTTTCTATTTGTGTGCTATGGATGATCACTAGAAATTTCTGTTCCAGGAATTATTTCATTGCTGGTGATCAGCCTGACAGTCCTCCTGCTCCTCAAACAACAGAGGATTGTCTGAGAGGATTGATTACTGAGAGGTTTTTGTCTACAGCTGTGAAAATGTGACTTAACAGCTCTTGTTTCTTGTCCATCATTTGTCCTCCCTTTGTAGTACTCCTCTTGAAGTCCTCCCTTTGCAAGAGTACCTTGAGCACAATAGACAGCTTTTTGTTATCATCCTTGTCTTGTCTCCTGCCCTTCTTCATCTTCTGCTTTTCTGAAAGCATTTCCAAATCACTGAAGATTTTTTCAATGATTTGAACATATTTCTGAACATATTCCTGTACTGTAAAAAAATACACAGATGGTTGCATAAAATACAATTTTTGCATCAAATTTTTGAATTACTTTTTATTGCTATATTTTGTTACTGATACTGTAACTTAACAGTGAAATGAGTCTTTTTATTTTCAATTTTCTCTTTTATATCAGGAGGTATGACTGAATCATTAGATGAAAACCTGCAGCCCTTGGTCTGTTTGAAGAAGGTTGTGTGACTAGTAAGACAAAATCTTTTAAGTCAGAAATGCTTTACATGCCTTGTTCTTGGTGAACATGTTCAGGAAAACCAGACACCCACACTAAAAAGACCCAGAAGCCCCAGAACTTGAAGCTGCTGATTGAGACAAATTAAACAAAAAATTAAACTATACATTCCAGTTCCTAATGTAGTAGGTCTCTTTCAGTGTTCTTTTTGATTCACCAAATATCACTCTCTTTCTGGAGCAGATGGACCCACACTGTCTTGTCTTGGTGTCTGGGAAAGTTTTATTTTCCCTCATTTCCAAGGTGTATTGGATAGTTTTGCTTCTGTTACAAGAAAGCCCTTTGCTCATCTTCAGGTTAGGTTAGATTTGCAGAACCTCCAAGTTAGGTTGTCATTTGGGAATGTTGTTGCATCTGGGAAACTGGCTGCCTCGAGATCAGCAATGAATATCCATGAGGAATAGCACATTGTCAGATCAAGTGAATTCCAGGAGGGTTTGGGTTTATGTTCAGTGTGCCAGGGAAAAAGGAAATGAAAAAATCACTAATTTTATGAGGGGTGTTCTTAAAAGAGCAATGCCGGCTATAGTTTCTTGCTCTCAAAGAGTTGGATATTTGTGATCTTCAAGCACTTACTGAGCCATAATAAAAAAATAAAATCCATATTGAAACTTCTGGGGGTCCAAGCCCAGATGATCAGACCCCTTCGAGTTTCCTTGGGACTCTGCCCCAATGGTGACTTGATAGAGAGAGGCAGCCTTGATCCAGTTGTCCAAAAAGGAATTTTAATAATGCAAAAATAACAAACCATGAGGCAAACATTATATTAGAAGTGAACTGGAAAAATACTGTAACAAGGGCAAAAAGCAGGGGCCAGGCTTGTGGGTATTTACACATCCTGGTGTGGGGAGGAGTTAAGGTGGCGTCTGATGGAAGGGTCCAATAGGGGAGAACAATTAGGAATATTAAAATTTCTGCACCAAAAATCAACCTATGGTGACACAAAGATCTAGGGACCTTCTAGCAATAATTTGCATACTTGAACTGAGGGGGCATGGAAGTAAGCCTCTTGCTTACTGTACTTAGTACTTACTGTACTAAGGCATTAAGCTGAGGTTTTCCTCTTCCTGGGGAAACTAGTCTCTACACCATACAAAAAATAAATAAAATCCATCAATATTTGGTGATAAATAATGCCAGCTGCTGTTGTCAACATGTTCAAATGAGCTAAATAGATCAAAAATGCCAGTATCATAAGAATAATCTATTAATCAATGTTATCTATGTTCATAAAGTATTTTATTGCTTATTTTTCTTGGGGTTGTGAAGTTAGGCTATCCTGTTCTTAAAAGGTCAGAAATAAAGAAGAAATAGTATTTAAAAATATATGTCAAAAATATCTATGAATTAATGAGTAATAATGGGTTTCAGGCATACTTCTCCCTATATATTTGTATATGAATTCATAGTTTAACACTAAATATGTTCATTTGTGATACATATTTTTTAGTCTCCTGCTAAAATAAAAAGGTGAGGAAACCAGCCATTTTTTCCTGTTTGCAAGTCACTACCAGATTAAATCTCCTGCTATTCAGATCATTATGGCTTGAACTAAGTCCTCCAAGGCCAGTATTCTCTCATCACTGACTGCCTTCTCTTAGAGAGGATGATAGTTTCAAAATACTGCTGGCAGCACAATGAATATTCCATGAGAGGTCTTCCTGTGACACCTGCTTCTTCTGTAGAGCTTTAAGACTGACTTTAAAAGCTGACAGGAAAATGGTATTATGGGCCTGTAAAAGCAATGATTTTCATTTAAGGAGGTATACATTAAAGCTGTCTTAGGCGGCCTGGTGGATTCACCTCAGTGAATTTATTACTTCCCAAGGAACAGCACCAAGGAATATTTCATGTCAAAAATATGTATCAAGACTCATCTTCCTGTTGGAACTTCAGTTTTATGGCTAATATTCTGATTCTGTCAGCAAACCAGATGTTATGTCTTAGTTGGATTTTTTAATTTAAAAATCTGTCTAGGTTTGAGGTTGTGTGTATGTTTGTATATATCAGAAAATTGTACTGTAACTAAGAAGTACATTGTGATTTCTATCAGGAATTAATAAAGTTCAGATGTGCAGCTATAAAGATGAAAGAAAGTAGAGATATTGCCTGTGTTAGATCCATTTTAACATTACAATTCGTCAGAGAAAAGTAGGTCTTATATCTATCACATACACAAGTATTGGCAATCAACTGCAGTGCTGTGCAAAAGAAGAATAGATGGCATAAGAAAGGAAAATATTATATGTTATGTAGCAAATGCTGCATTAAGTACAGTGCAAAGAACTCCCTGCACAGCTGCCAGATCTTCCTGTGAAATGTTCATTGTGTATATATACATTTTTATACATTTATATTTTTCTTCCTAGACGAAAGATCAGATGCACAATGTCCACATAGACACTAACAGCTTGGTAAGTGAGGAAAAGATTAGTGAGACAAAACATTCAAATAATTTCATCTGCTCAGGAGAGTTAGCTAAATTGCTTTAAATAAAGTGTTGTCACAGGCAGAAAAAAATCTGAGAACTGCTGGTAGCTAAAGCATTTCATTCCTTGCATCCAAGTTATAAGAGCTAATAGACAGGGGACTTGCAGCCTCATGCAGTGGCACCCTAAATGGAAACTGAGTTATTAAAGATGAGAGCTCCTGTGACTTCAGTGAAAGCCAGTGGGTTACCAAACACATGCTGTAACTAATTCAGTATTATCAGGTGAAAAACTTGGAGCTGTGGCAAATTATCTTTTCTCTCAGGTACTCTTTTGCTGATTTGGTAAACTGTCTTCTAGTCTGCAAGTGCATTTGCAGAGAAACACTTAATTTCCCTTGGAAAGCAGAAGCAGCTTAATTGTGGAAGGATGGAGGGGGATAATTTCTGACCAGGAGGGCAGGTTAGACACCCTGTGCCAGGCTACCTGCCAGTGGGACTCTCTTCCTCCCTAGCCCTGATCCATTGCCATCTGCCTGTACAGAATTGCAGAAGAAAAAATTAATGCATTTTTTTAAAATCCTTCTTGAGTATGGTGATTAAAAAGGTGATGAGAAATTCCCTTTGTTTTTTCAGAAGTTTCAGAAGTATGTTCATATATTGGTGATAATGATGATGGTGATTATGATGATGATAAAGCATTAGAGATTATAATTGTGTAACTTTAGCTATACCCATAAATACCATCACATCTGCATGGTCAGGGGATATGCACCACTTTCAGTACGCCCTCAGTTGCAATTCTGTGAAATTAAAAATATTTGAACATCGTACCTATGAGAGCATGTTGGATTCTTGGTATGCTGTGGAGCAAGAAGGCTTTGTGTTTTCTGTCTCCGCCTGTATGTATGTATGGCAGGTAGTCAGGTACTGCCAAAACCTTGTGTTCTGCACTAAAAAATGACAGGCTAAGATTTCATTCATGTGAATGCATGTGTCTCATTGAGGGAGAAGGAGCTGAGTGATTTGGGATTATGGGTGTTTTGAGTTTTTTACATTCTTGGCATAATTCGATAAGCAGCAGCTGTGAATACAGTTCTGTTTATCTTTGTAACCTTAAACCAGATACTGCATATCCCTTTTTAATACCTATTCAGTAGTGAGCATCCTTTTGAATGATGAAGAAATACTAAAAAAAGAAATATTTTAATATAATTGGTATCACACTTTTTCCTGCTAGAAGAGAGATTAAAGGGACCAAATTAAGAATTCCATTGCCAAGGTGTCTTCAATATTTTTTGCAAAAGGCTTAAGGAATGAATAGAGGGACACTTACTGCCTCAGGATGGGAGAGGTTCTTCAGAATATTTCTTACCTCTTCTCTGGAAACGTCAAGGCTACTAGTGTTTTCTATGCATTGCAAATAAAGGAAAAGTATTTAAAGGAAATGTGCACCTAGGGAATAATTTTAGCTCAAAAGATTAAACACACACACACATATACTTGTTTCTGTGTTTGCAAGAACTGAGAATAATTTAGAAACACTTTGGAAGGGAAGCAGCTTGTGGGTTTTTGTTTTGTTTTTTTTTTCCAGCTTAAGCCCTGCTTTCTATGTGTTTCCTTATTGCTTAGGAAAGAAAATCCCATGAAAGACAACATAAATGGCTTACAAATTCTCCTCTCTCTAAATCCATCTTTCCTTTTACATAGTGAAATTGCTTATGGTTTTGTGCCTTAAAAGTACTTAACTGCAAAGTTCAGAAAATTGAATACACATTTCAAAAATACTGCTACAGTGTACTGAATCTAACAGTGAGTAATTGCCACTGCCTGAAAAATATTTTATTTATTTCAGGAATTAAGAAGACACATTTCCTAGCCCTGAGAACTGTCAAGAAAACACTTCCATTAAGGTGGTGAAGTTAACATTTTAGTTGAACTCCTTTTTAGTAAGAAATGCATTGAGTCTGTGAATGAGAATTAGCTGAAGTCACTTGATTTTTGTTCAACCTGAAGAAGAGGAATCTGAGGGGAGACCTATGGGGGTCTGGAGCTTCCTCAGGAGGGGGAGAGGACAGGCAGGCACTGATGTCTCCTCTTTGGAGAGCAGTGACAGGACCCTAGGGAACAGTTGGAGCTGTATCTAGAGCTTTTCAGTTGGATATTAGGAGCAGTTTCTTCATCCAGAGAGTAGTTGGGCATGAGAAGAGGCTCTCCAGGACAGGGGTCACAGCACCAAACCTGACGGAGCTCAAGAAGCACTTGGACAACGCTCTGTGGCACATGGTTTGACTTTTGGGGTGTCCTGTGCAGGGCTGGGAGTTGAACTCAGTAATCTTTGTGGGTCCCTTCAAACTCAGGATATTCTATGGTTCTGTGAGGATAGAGCTTAACTGCACATTGACCATACCTGCCTAAGTTATACCTGTAAAGGGTCCAGGAATAATGTTAACAGTTTTCATACCAATAGGTCTGAGAGCTTGATGATTAGAAGTATGAAGCTCTGTTGTTTTTCCTTCTCCTCCTCCTCTGCATTTTTTCAAGCATTGTCTTCATTAGGATCTGTTATATACCTCCTTATATATTTCTGTCACTTATTTGCACAGGCACTTCAGAGAGAAATGATTCAAGAAAAATGCAGTTTTATGAAGCCTATCTAATCATTGTTCAGGAATTGAAAGGTGATATCTTCTTTTCAGGAACATATGGGAAGAATGAAAAAAAAATTGCTAATTAATACTGAGTTGGATAAACAATAGTAGATAAATTGATCATTCTGCAGGAACTTTGAACCATTATTACATAAATTTGCAAGCAATCATCAGTGTCTGAATTTAGTGAGTCTACCAAGATGAAAGCTAACAAAACACATGGTCATATTTTCAGTTTATATAAGCTAGAAATCTTTTTGCCTCTAACTTGCTGTGAAATACACCAGAAATATTTCAGGTTTCAAAGGCAAAATAATTTCATTCCATAAAAACTTTATGAAATTACTTCTGGTGATGTATATAATGTTTCAGAAATTGTAGTAAGAAATAATGTCTAAAGAGGAGAAGCTTTAACTTTTCATATGTGCTGTTAACAATTTTGTTGAAAGCTTCATTAATGTAATCACATTTCTTGACTGTGTGTGAAGAGAAAAAAGAGAATAAAGGATATAAAATCATATTTTTGCAAGGAGTTATCCTGTATTCTATAACCTCCTAGTTCTTCTGGCAAGATATCATGGATAAAGTTACACTGCCTGTGTTTGTTCTTGTTGTGAAGCGTTCTAGCAGCACTTTCAATGTGCTTATATAAATGCATGTGAAGTCACATTGGATATTCCCAGCACTTACTTCCTGCCTTTCCTGAGCTGCTGTCACAGGTAGTTGCAGCAAAGCTGCATGGACTCTTATTATGGCCAAGGAGGAAAGTTATCACAATGACTCCCTTGAAAAGAAACAAGCCCTTAAAAACATTCAGTGATGTGTAACACACTTGGTGAATGTGTGATGCAGCAGATCAAAGTTGTAAGACTTGCAACTGACTGAAGTGAGTTTTGCCTTCAAACTGGAGTTTTCATTTATTCAGAGGAGGCTCTTTCCGGGTGTTTTCTAAGTGTCTTTTTCCTCTTGAAACTGCCAGCAACTTCTGTGGGATAACACCAGCTCTGGGAGAAATAGCTTGTTTGTCGCTTATTCAGTCCTCCTTGTTTAACAGTGGAAAGATAATAAATGTAAAAAGGTTTCAATCTTCTCTAAGCTGTAGCAACTTTCTGAATAAATGTTAAAATGGATAAGAAGGATTAAAAATTTCAAAAGTAATAGACTGTATCTCTTTACCTAATAGACATTTCTTTTGGATAGGTTCTGAATATTTGTTACATTTCATAGTATTTGTCTTTCACCTGGTTTATAGATCACATAGCCACAAGTGTTTAAAATTTTGTGAAATGTTGTTTTTATTTTCAAAATAAGCCTGAAGTAACAATATAATAAATTTTGATTATTAGAAAAAAAGACAAAAAAAACCCCAAAAACCCAACCCTCACCCTTGCTTCCAGGCTCAGTTTCACTTCTTCATCCTCAACTCCACTTCCTCCTCTCCAGCCCCAAGAAGCCACAGGGAATGGATAATGGGGATTGGTATGTTGTTAGTCTGATAACTTTGCTGATTTTCTCTCAAACTGCCTCAGTAAGAGATGCTGCCAAAGAATCAATATATCAAGAAAATAAAATATGTTTTTTCACATCCATATAATTAGCAAGAGAGATTATGATGTTGCCTGCAGGATGTATTTCTAAAGTTGAGCATTACTTTGAACAAAGAACAAACAGACTGCAGTAGAAATGTTATGCTTTTAATGCATGGTGTTTAGAAGAAGATGAATAGAAAAAAATTTAATTTCATAGAAATTTTCCGTACAGAAATGGCAAAACTCAGAGAAAAATCTTGCAGCAATGGGGAATGAGGAGTGTAGGAGGTAAGCAGGGTCCTGTCTCAGTCAAGAGATGTACCTGACATGCAGACTGGACATCTGTAAACATCCCAACAAAAGTGTGACTCCTCTGAGGATGGTCCTTTTGGGACAACATTCCTGCCTGCAGAGGCTGGAGCTCAGCCAGCAGCAGGAGCTTGGCAATTGGAAGCTGGGTTGCCACAAGGTTTTAAAACCAGAGATTATCACTTTTCAGCCAATTTTAGGAAGAAGGTTGTGAGCTGCATGGGAAGCTTGCCAGAGAAATCAGGACGAAGCCAGCCCAAGCGAAAGCACATATGCAGCACAAATGCTCATTTTCATGGAACAAACTAATGAAAACAGAGTTTTTTAGAGACAGTATTAAGTCTATTTAGAAGGAAAAAGTAGCAGTAAAACCCCAAGATAATCCTTGTCTTAGTGTTTGGGTTTTTTTCTTTCTTTTTAATGGACTATAATTCAGGTACTCCTAGGACCCAGACAGCCTGAGTTTCACATATAAAGAGGAAAAAAGTGAGGACTCATGTAAGTCCATTGGAAGAATAAGAAATAAAATAAAACATCCCTGAAAATATATTCTAAAGAACAATACTCTATGAAATAAGAATATAATAATGTTGTTTCTGGAGTTTTTCCTTGTGGCCATTATTCGAATAATCACTACACAAGAGGGGAAAAAACCAACATACAACACCAGAAGAGCCCCAATGACTGCCCTCAGAATGATGAATAAAGTCAGGCCTCAGGACTCCCAGAATTAATTCACTTGTTATGATTAAACAATACAAGAGCTGATTTAAAATATTATTGTCTTGTTCAAGAAACTTAAATGAGAGTTAGATGGGTTAACTTTTAGGAATAGCTGTATTCTGGACCAGGATCATCAGTCCTGTTGATAGTTAGATGGAGGAACTGAGTTTTCAGGTCTTGCTAAGGATTTTCCCAGATGAGAAACACCAGTGTGGTCCAAAATTTAGTGACAACTGAAGGGAGGGAAGGAGCCTCCACTGTATAGAAATCTGACTATAAGATCACCAAAGAATACTTTTTTTTTTTAATCTGGAAGCATGAAATTTCACTAAGTTAAGGTGGTGATTACTACTAAGTCTTGTTTTTTTAAAATTCCATTTTATTACCATTTTGAAGAAGTCAAATGTGGCATAGCTTCTATACCAATAATTGGATCATATATACTATGTAACTGCAAAAATCCAGAAAAAATTCTGACTCACACAGCCTCCCTTAGCAAATAGGCTTGGAACTTGATTGACATTGAATTTCATGATGTTATATTGCCAGATGAACTCAGAATTTTCTGAAAAATATGATGTTGACTTTAGCAATTATTCAACAACCAGTCTCAAACTGCTTATTTTGTTGTAGTTTTTCAGTTTGTTGACAGTTGCCCTAACTATACCTAACTAGGATGTGTTGGATTATGCAAAAACAGCTCAATTGTTTTTTATACCTTTGGTAAAAATGTATTTTTATGGTGCTTATTAGTATGTTAAAATAAATTCCAAATATTAATATATACAATGAGTGATAATGTCAGTGACTAGGAAATTAATTACAGATGCTACACTCAACATACAAAATATTGTGTACAATCATTTTGTAGAAATGAAATACCGGATATGAGTTATGCATATTTTAGTTCATTAATAAAATAAGCCTTAATTTTTTTTTGAGCTGAGGAAAAATATTGTTTTCTATCTCTTACATCAGATGGGATACTGATGAAAGTTTCTGTGCCTGCTTCTATCCTTTGTGTGGCAGGTTACTCATGTTACATCTAAATCAAAATGCTTACTTCTGTAGAAAAAGGACTATGATGATTCCTATCTGCGAGATGTAAGGGATGTTTTTTGCTTTTGATTTTGAACTGCACTTTAAAGTGTTCCAGTAGTCATGGTTAGAAAGAGATACTTGGAATAAATTTAAATAACTGCACGAAGTACTGCTTTCTTCTAAGATAGTTCCCATACTGCTTAAAGAGTTTATGGACTGTGCATAACCAGTCTGGCATGGGTTTGCTGCCTCTTTCATCTGGAAATGACCGGATAGGGCAATGCAAGGTGGCATATTGCTGATTGCATAGGGTCTTTTTTTAAAAAAAAAACAGAGTTGATGATATGATTCGTAGCACAAGATTTTCTGTGAAAGGACCATGTTAAATAACTTGGTTGTAGTTCAAGAAGAGCCAGTTACTTTGAGATAGAACTTTAGTGAGAGTCTCAGAATTTACTTTCACGCTCAGCATATCCAACTGAAGGGTAGGCATCTCCTGCCAGTAGAGTTATTCATTGTGTCTAGGAGTTTCAAATGTTAGCAGTATCTTTTTTTGCAAGATAGCAGTGGGTTTCAAATACTTTGTCCTGTACTAGATTTTGGTTCAGTTGTTTCCTTGCAACTTGAAAATACTTGTGAGCGTAAGGATAAAGCAATTGACTAGGTTATTATCGTGGATAACTAGATTAATAGAAATCACATCAGATTTTCATAGTAAGTCCTACTTTTTGCTTATCATACATATAAATAAGTTCCTTTAGTTTGTAATTTGGTTTGGATTTCTTTTTTTTCTTTCTTAAACTGTAAAATGGGAATGAAAAAAAAGGTAGATTTAAAAGGAAATGTATATTCTAAATTTCTGATACCAGTTTGTTCAATTCATTTGAACTGATGTTTCATAGACCTGAACATAATATTTGTGTTCAATGGAAAAGTGCGAACAACAGAGGTAGGCAACTGTGACTACATCCAGTGTCATTAAGACATGAAAAAAAGGACACAATATGTTGTGCAAAATGTGTGTTTTCCCTGTCTTGCTGTTACTATTTTTATACAAAATCGTCAAATTTTGGGCAAAATTAATTAAATTTCTAAAATTTGCTAATAATTTTTTGAGAAAAAAGGAATTCTGAAACAAATCCATCAGAGGAGGGGTCTTTTATTGTCTCTAGTATTTCTCATAATTGTAATGGAAAATCTAAGCTAGGAAAAAACTGAGCCATTAAAATGTGCAGTATTGATCACTATACATCTCTGATGACAGATTATAAGAAATGTCTGACATCTAACTATGTTTTGAGTATATTTTTGTAATGTTGTCTGTGTTTAAAAATGAGTAGTCAAGGACCATGAAAGAATATGCACCCAGAGGGATTTCACATCTTTTAGAGTTTGTTTTCTATTAAATAATATCATGCTTAAGCAAAGAATGAGTATTATTCAGAAGCTACCAGCTGTTAAAATTTAAATTACCTCTCTTCAGAAATCCTGTTTTTTCAAACAGTGAGAACTTTGCTCGAGTTTTAACACAACATAAAAGTAAGACAATTTTATGTTTCATTGATCAATAACTTTTGTTCACCTTTATTTTTTTTAGCAGTTAACAACAGAATAGATATTACCATTTCTGAGGGCTTGGCAACCCTTCTCTTTCAAACCTGGGTTGTGGCCCAAATGTGGCCCAAATTGTTTGAAATACCCAGTGTTGGAAGTGAAATGTCTAGATATGGAATTTCAGAGCTCTGCTTTTGAAAAAACAAACACTGCATGTTGTGACATTGAAAGGTAATGAGTGAATAAGAAGAAATATGTGTAATCCAAGAGCTTTGTGAGATTACATAATAATAATATTTTTCAAAAGATACTGATGTAAATAAGAAGCTTCACTGGAGTTACCAAGTATAACCACTTTTGTAAAACCCAATGCTTTATTCTCTAATACGGACACGTTGAATGATCCAGATTATCCCAGATTGACTATTATTAATTTTTATTTTTTCATCTGAAGGATTTCGTACTGGCTTTTAATTCAGTATTCTTCCAGTGGCTAGTTAATAGTTCAGTGTGTGAAACACTGGGTTTAAGGACTCTTCCAAAAATGGTCCTCAATTTCTTGTGGGCTTTGGCAGTTCGCAAGGAAGCTCAATTTTCAGAATAACCAGCCATAAATTTTTCCCACTAACTGTCGTAAGGATGCATCTAAATGCTAAACTTAAAGCTGTTTATTTCCAAGAAGGTAGTGCTCTGTCCCAGGAGAAGGAGGGTAACAAATTCTTTGAAATTACTCCAGACATCATGCTTGGTGGGTTGCATAGAATGATAATATTACGTAACTTTTTAAAGGTTTTAATTCTTCTGGAAGGTTTTATCCTCTTGTATTTTTGGCTGCTGCCCACTTGAAGTTAATAAGGAGCAGAAACAGGAAATGTCTCTTTTAATTGATGTATTCAGGTGTATATCAAGCGGTGCACTGAGGAAATTTTTCTATTGGGCTGTGAGCTGGAAATAGAAACTAACAGAGAAAACCAAACCATTAAAGGAAAGATTTAGTTTTGCCAGCTATGCTTCCTATGGTAAGTTAATTGACGATCTTGACAAAGAAGCAGTTTAAAGTTAATAATCTCAGGAGCAGAAGGTCAGTGAAGGTTTGTCAGTTTAATTATGTCTGTGCATCTCCGGTACCCCTGAAGTTATAAGTCAGTAAAGTACCTCTGTGCTCAGCCAAACACTTGCGTGTGTTTAAGTGATTTGTTAAGCAGATTGTAAGTGCTGAAATAATCTGTGTCATTTTTATACATTTTGTCTTATAGTAGGAACCATTGACTTGTAAAAGGTCTCATCATCCTGGACCTAATGAATTATTCCAGTGTGTTGTCCAGATCAAGACCCTTGACTATTCATCCTGATGTTGGGTGGGATGGGAGCTTGCTGCAAAGCTCATGGAAAAGCTTAGAGCGGCAAAAGTGGAAAAATTCCCAAAGTATTCAGCAGGAACAACAAAGAAGGCATGATGATACACCCTGGAAGGGTGGAAACTCAAATGTGACAGAAAGACATCAAGTGCTTTCAAGGCTCTTTTGTTATTCGCTGCAGTGTTGGAAGTGTTATGGATCCTGTTTGAAATGTAGCATTGCACAGCTCTGCTGGATAAGGTGATTCAGGAAATCTGAATGTTGAGAAGAGTTTTCCTGCACCAGTTGACCTTATATAAGTGCATTTCCAGGGAAAAGAAAGAATTTAAGGTTTGTCATGGTGCCTGTCTGCCATCTTATGTCTAAGAGCAGCTGTTAAGGAGTGCTGCATTCATAGCAACTGAGAGGCTACTCACTTGTTCTGGAAGTTAGTAAGGGCAGATTAACCAAGCTAAAGATCATGAGAAGCTGCTGCTCCTCTGTCTTGGTTTAGGAAGACAGGTGTCTGCCAGAGAAAGCTGGAATTTCCCTTGGAATGGAGAATGTAAACCATCTCTCTCCAAATTATTATAATTTTACAATTAAGGGCTTTCAGGCAAAGATTTGGGAAAAGGAAGAACAGTTCTTTTCTAGGAATATTAAAAATACAAATGTAGTAGTACAAAAAAGACAAGCAAACAAACAAACAAAAAAAATCCTAGAAACCCTGACAAGAGTCAGAATATGACCTGACACCCTGTGGGTCAGGGTGTTGGATGCAGTCCTCCTGGAGTGACAGATGTGGTTCTGTTGGAGTAGAGATGATCCCATAGAAAAGGGTCCAGTGGTGGTGAGATGGATCTGGTCTTCCTCTGGAATCCAGTGGAAAACAGGCTGCCTGGTGTTCCTGAGTCTCAGTTTTTATTTAGGTAGGAACGGTTGGCTCCCTCACTGGGTGGAACATCTCACAATGGGGTGATGTAATTTTATCAGTCATGCAGTGAGCCTTAATGGCCCATTAACAGAAGATATCCCCCGAGCGAGGATGGGTCCTGGAAGAAATAAGGAACATTGCTCCACCTGGTTTTAACATCTGGGCCATTAGTAGAAGGCACGTACCCCTTCCCTCCTGTGGTTATGAGGAATGGGTTATTCAAGAGATAAAGAAAACATATCCCCAACCGGCCTCAACAGATGGAAAAACAGAATAAACATTTTCTTTTTAGTTACATAACCCATGACATCCTCCCATCCAGTGAGCTCCTGAGTTGAAGGACTTCAGCTTCCAGAAAGAGGGAACTTTGGAAAATGAATGCCCACAAATACATTCAGAACCTGAAAGCTGAATTTAAGTGACTTACTCAATGAATCAAAATTATGTACATGACAGGTAGATGAGTGTGTGTAAAGTGCTCCTTTGGAACAGGTTCTTGGTAAAGATCATTTTCTGAACCAACTTTTTCTCTCTTAACTCTTCTCAATGATCCTTCATCCTCAGGTCACAACAGTGGATGAAGACAGCGTGAGGGAGAGATCCCTTTGGAGTATCTCTGGGGCATTTATTATTCAGCTAGAGAAGTTGCTTTGAGTGATATGAAACACTGTCCATCTTTCAGCCACGTGTGAATGTGCACTTCTCTGGTCTTTGAATACAGAAGTTTAAAATGGTGATTGAACTTTTTTTTTTTAATGTGGAAATGCAGATCACTTCCAATAAACTTCTGAAGTCAAATACTTCTGGCAAATACTACATCATTTATTTCCTCTTTTCCTGAGTTTCCTCTGTTTCAGAGCAGTTTTGGAGGGAATGGTCTTTTTCTAGCATGTGATTCTCATGTAAGTCACTAGCTGGACCATTTTGCAATTGTCAAGATATAGATATTTTATAGACTTTGCAACGTTATTGGCTTTTATGTTATCGATGCTAGATTTCAGATCTTTCTAGGCTTATGTGGCAGCCAGCTCATCAATATTTTGTGAATTTGAATTTTTAGGTTGAAGAGTAGCAGTTCCCTATTACATCTGCATTCTCAGGAATCCTTGTCCTTTGTGCAGCTTCCAGTCTCTCTCAAACACTTTTAAAAGGTATCTGTCTGCATCATCATGTGCCTAAATATGATTTATGGCTTTGTTCTTTTATCACAGTTCCATTCTTGTTTCAGTGAGAGGCATGAAATTAAATCCCTTAGGTGTCTTGGAAAATCCTATTTAGGAAGTGATACAAACTTTAGTGGTTTAAGTGGAAGCTTGATATAAAAACACTTTACCAGTGAATTGCAGTTCATGATGTCTAAGATTTGTGTGCATGTCTAGCTAAGTTTGTTGCATTGAAAACTGCACCAGCTCCAGAATTTCACTGATGGAAGATTGTTTCTGTGATTTTTTTTTTTTTAAAAATGCTTAATTTCTGCACACATCCTCATCTGCATATCTTAGATTTTTAAACAATTAAAAATCAGGGGTTGTAGGCAAGAATTGCAAAGCAGCAAGTGATATTCAAAAAGAATGAGGAACATTACTATTTCCAGAGCTGTGAAAAAGGCAGTTTAACACTGTAACACTGACAAATGTTTATGTTTTAAAGTGTGAATGGAAAACTGAAATTGAATTTTGTATAAATATTTTCTAGTATGAAGCCCAGGAAGTCTTCAGGAACTTTGTACTAGAGTGGTTTATTTAGATTATGTATATAGTAAATTCAATTCTCTCTTTAAATACACTATTTGTATTGTATTGGGCAAGTAATTTTCTGGAGAAATGGTATAAGTTTTATATTTTTATATATAATTTTTCACTGTGCAGTAGGAATACTTTTGAAAGGTCAAACCTTGTAAACCAGAGTATAACTTTTCTTGATGATTAGATTTAATCTTTTGGATTCAGTGCTATTTCTTTGTAATAACTCATTTTCAGAAGGGACTGATGAATAATGTTCCAGGGTTGAGAGTTTTTTGGAAAAACACATTCTTTCAAGCTGGTATTGCCACTTTTCATTGTTTATCAGTAAAGGAATTGTCATTAACAAAGCTTAATTGAAGGCATCCATCCCCCTTTTTTTTTTTTTTTTTTTTTTTTGTTCTCAAGAGAATGGAAGTCAAATCATTCTGACAATAGATGTTTTCAAACCAGTCTAACATATTTAATCTTATGGAGAATCAAAAAAGAGAAATAGGAAGCTCAGAAGTCATCATCATGGCAGAAAATCTAGAATAACCTAAGAGACAAAGCATTTTGAAATGCACTAATTCACCTCATGGCCCTTCAGTAGAACAGGTGTTAACTGGCAGAGCTAAATGAGAAACTTTCTTTTTTGAAGATTAATGATCAAAACCAGGCATTCCTCCTAAACATATTTTGTGGAAATCTTTTCTCAGACTTCAGGGAGTTAAAAGCACACATGAGTGCATATCATAAAAGCACATGATATAGCATAGAACCAAAGAGTAATGTGGAACAGAAGACACCATCAGTCCAAATCTATACTCAAGGCAGACCCATGTTGATCAAATTGATCAATTTTTTCCTGCTGAGCTTTGACAATCTACGTGGATTGAGTATTCGCAGTGTCTCTGGACAAATTCTGCCCTTCTGCACCTCTCCTATGAGGATAGACTGAGAAAGTTGGGCTGCTTATCCTGGAGAAGAGGAGGTTCCAAGGAAAACTTAGAGCACCTTCCAGTACCTAAAGAGGACTACAAGAGAGTTGGAGAGGGACTTTTTATGAGGACATGAATGATAGGACAAGAGGGAATGACTTCAAACTGTAAGATGGGATGAGAATAGATATTTAGAAGAAAATCTTTACTGTGAGAGTGTTGAGGCAATGGACAACGTTTCACAGAGGAGATGGGGATGCCCCACCCCTGGAAGTGTTCAAGGATGGGTTGGATGGATCTCTGAGCAATCTGATCTAGTGCAAGGTGTCCCTGCCCATGGCAGGGGGGCTGGATCTAGATGAACTTTAATGGTCTTTGCAACCCAAACCATTCTATGATTATATATATATTATTTTTAATATAATAATGAAAATAATTGTTCCAGCTTGTGCCTGTTTATCCCTTTTCTTTTCACTGCATACCTCTGAGAAGACACTGTGCGCTTCTTTACAACATGCTCCAGTTGTGGGGAGTACTAGGGAACAATAAGCTCTCCTGAGGCTCTTTAAGATGAAAAAAATCACGTTTTCTGCCTTCCTTTGTACATCATGAGATGCCCTGATGACTTGTCTTGGTGATCATTTGCTGAACATGCTTGAGTATGTTAGTGTCTTTTGTATATTGGAAAGTTTTAAGTTAAATACAGAGAAAGAGAATGGGAGAATCACTTGCCTGGGCCTCCTGATCACACTTTTGCTAGTAAAAGAGTATATGCTTGACCTTGCCCATTGGTCAGGGGGAGTGACAACTCTTTAGTTTGCTGTCTGTTGGATCCCCCACGCCTTTTTCTGGAAACCTCCTTTATAATGAGTTATCTATAAATATCCCAAGGATCTTTTACATTTTAACTACTTTCTTTTTTTTTTTATCATGAAGTGCAAAAGTTATTTATCTCTAGCTGTGGTCTTGATTGGCATGTCCATAATTAAGCATTAAAAGATGTTTCATTATTGGGTATATAACAACAGCTGATATGATCAACAAGGTAACAGTCATGCCATATCATTTCAATTTCCCTTCAAGAAGACCCTAGCTAAGTGGCATATTGGGCTCTCCCATGTAATCTAATAATTATACTGGCATTACATTGTTCAAAGTAGTGGGACATGAAAGCTACAAATGAAAAATCCTATGACACAAGGAAGAGATTAAAAAATTATTCTAAGTTAAAATGCCTTGTATTCTTTGAAACAACTTCTGTTTATGAAAAATTAATACTATGAGAGCAGAGAAGCCCAGTGTGCTCAGAGCTAATGTAACTGATGACTGCAGCTCAGTTCCTGACATGCTGGTTTCCAGGGTAGGAAACAGCAGTTAGCTCTGATTTTGCAGTTGATGACACACATCAAACGAAGCAGGAGAAATTTCTCATATTTTACAAAAAAAAAAAAAAAAAAAAGAGAGAAGAAACAATGACAGCTTTGTGTTGATTCTAAGATTACAGCTGTTAAAGTTCTTGGCATTTTGCTCTCCAGAGATTGTAATAATAATATGTTGTTACATAATATTAGTGGCAGTGGCCATTAAACATGCACCAGGAGGACAAATAGTATAAATGGCATTTAAAACTCATATTTCAGCACATTGCAAGTTTATAGGTAGGGAAAAGATGGTGATTTAATTGTTAATGAAACAAATGATTAAGTTCTCTCCAACAGAAATGTGCAAAGCTGAGTACAGAGAGATTAGTTGATAAAAAAGGTTCAGTGTTACCTCAAGAAGTCATTGATCCTGACTCATTCCCCCAAGGCAAGGCTAAATCCACACCAACATTTTCTTACTTATTTTGTTCTTTAAAATAACCAGTAGCATGAGGTTCAGGAGCATCTAAGCTGATTTCTAATTTTAGAATTCTTTTCAACTGACACCTGAAATGAAAGTTTCCTAGCACAGTTTAATTTGTTTATTTCTTGTCCCATCTTGAGTGAATGGGAAGCACAGCACATACAATGTCTTCTTATTTTGGAAGCATTTAGCACATATTGGGTATAGTTATCCTGTCTCCACAGGCTTCAAATAAATCTCCCCTTATAACCCACACTTCTTTTCCTATAGACCTGCTATTCCATTGCTAAGTGCTTGTGTTTGCATAGCCAATTATTCTTACCTAGTAAGTTTTCTCTTCCCATTATGGAATTACATCCTATGCATAATTTAGGGTGTAGTTTCAATTAGTCAAGAGAATTTTTTAAATCACATCCTTCCTGGCACATTGTGCACCTTTTCCTACCTCCTGTATTCATATTGACTTCATATTCAAGTAAAGTCCTTCATTATCTAGCTCATAAACAAAAGTATTGAGAAGGACTAAAGGCAGGAAAGACATTTGGTTAATTTCATTCATTATACCTTTTTTGCTTTAGTTTGCTTCATTTTTACTGTCAACCTTTGTTATCTACCCTGCGGCTGAGTTTTCTGGAAGATATGAACCTATTTTAAAACTGTTTAATTGACAGTGGTTTAAACAACTTGTTTCTCAGAATATCATAAAGTTTAAATCTTGCTACAGTGTAGAGATATAGGGTCAAGGTGCTATTTATTTATAAGACTTGTTAAGATGCTATAGAAAAATAGTTAATCTTGACGTTCATTCCTATTATTACCTTTTAGTTGCTGACAAAAAGTTATTTTGAATAGGTATTCCAAGATCCTTCTGGATGATGAAGAGAAAGAAAAAAGAAAAAGGTGTTACCTCTCTCACTGTTCCTTTTTGTGACTCATTTTGTGCTGCAACCATCAGCAGAGAAATTGGTAGTAAATTAAGGTTTATTTCAATTTTAAAAATGTATTTAGTCATTTATCCCTAAGGTGTACAAAATTATTAGTTCAATTAATCATCCTTGTTTCTTGGTGCATCCCTATGCTATTGGGTTTATTCTGTCTATCCAAAGATGACTTCCAGATAAAACATCTAAAATAGAGCTAGACATGAACCTAGAGTGTCTTATTGTTAATGGTACAATTTTAGGGCAGACTTCTGACTGTTTCATGAGGTAGTTTTTGACTGTAATTGTTTCTCTTTCACAAATGAAAGACTTTTACATTATTTAGGTACTGTAATCTAATTCTTTGGCACTTTCCTAAAGAGATATCTGCATTATTTTGTACGTTTAAGAGTTAAAAAAATGTATTCCCATTACATTTTTAATTTTTTTTAGGGAAGAAATTAAAACAATGTGCAATGAAGTAGGAAATCTGTCTGTGCTGTTTCTAGCTGAACTGCTGGAGTGAGCCCTGTTGAACCCCAGATGTCCTCATTGTAGCTGTGTTTAGATGTCTAGATATCCAGATACCATGAGGAAGGGAAGCTGAAAATACAAATAATTCAATCAGAAAAGAGACAGAACAACACAGAGCTCTTGTTAGGAAGATGTTCCCTATTTATTATTTAAGAAGCATTCAGACTGTACTAAATTTTTAACTGGAGTGCGAGGTAACTATCTAAACAAACTTAGGCATAGGAGAACATGCATAGGAGAACCTATTTAACCACTTACCAGTTGGAAAGCTCTCAAATAGATTTAATATTGCGGTCTTCCCTCTGACTGCCTTCAAAAGTTGGCCTTTAACCATAAATCACTAATTCTTTAATCAGTTGTATATTTTTTCTGGTTTTGTCTTAGGAAAACTACCTGATGTAATTACCTAACCTAATCAAAGATTTAATGAATCATTGATAGGAAAAAAAAAGCTGAATTGAGCCACAGGCATGAGTTAAAACTCTTATTATTACATTTGTTCTAAAAATATTCTAGGTAATCTAGAAACAATCACTTTTTAAAGGAATTAAATAATTTCCCCTATGTTATTTATCAGCTCTTTTCATCAGTAGTCTCCCCAATATCACTGCTAGAGGACTTCCTGAGAATGTGAGGGAAACCCACACAATGGTTCTTTCAGAGTCGATACAAGATTGGCAGAAATAGGACAAGTCCAGAAGACTTCCTAATCTTCCTAATCTTTTTCATTTTACAATTTGTCTTCAGTCTTGAATGCAGATTTAAATAGTTATTTGAGAGACTCTTCAGGTATATGATTGTGTATGTTTTAAATGATTACTCTTTTTTAAGATTTTTTTTTGTTTTTTAAGATTCCTCTTTCATTTTTTGCTCTCTTGTCCTTTTTTTAGCTCAGTAGAGGCAAAGTTATAATGCTCCCTCTCTTGGTCTCCCCAGTCTTCAGCAATAAGCTTCTATACTACCTTTTGCTACATTTAATGTTTTACTAATGGAAATCAGTGACTGACAACAAATAAATTGTTTAAATTAGTTTTATATGTGTAATTTACACATGTAATAACATCTCAGTCCAACCAGAAGACCATATAACATGTTAGAAAATAATTCCTACAATGTCTAATCCTCTTTCACTGCAAAATACTATTGCTACCTTTTAATCTTGTTTGCCCAAAACTCAGTTTTGCTGTTACCCTTCTTCATAAAATGAATTGACTAGAATGCAATTCTCTGTAAAAGAGAAAGGAAAAGGATTACTGAACGTGGCTGAGACAGCAGGTATGCAATTTTTTTTTTTTCTTGGTTATTGGACATTCATTAGTGAGGTCTCCATATCTGCTAGCACAGCTGAAGTTTGTTTTGTTTTCTCATTACCTTTACCAAACAAAATGATCCTTCTTAGCAGGCAACTCTCCTTTTAATTTAATTTAAGTGTGAGTACCGGGGAACTGCAATGAACAAGTTATAAGTTGTCTCATGAATTGTTGGTTTGTATTTATTATAGTGTTGGTTTCAGGATTTGAAAAGAATTGAGTGTTAGATATCCTAAGGTGGATTAGATAAGAGAGACCAGCTTTAAGCCTATATTCATTTTTTGGCAGCAAGCATGCACAGAATCTATTAAAATTAATGATACATAAAATGCAAAATCAAGATGGAGAAAATGTTACTTACATTGCTATTCTTCTTCTGCACCTGTCTTTCAATGGATTCTACAATGCTATTTTAATTTTTTTAATTATTTATTACTTTCTTTACTGTCTTTACTCAATTTACTTCACAGTATTTTCCATTTTGATGGAATTAAAGAACACACAACATGAACAATATTGTGCAGACATCTCCTTAGGCTTCCTGCTTTCAATTTTTTGATATGCACAAAATGAATTTTTAAAATCTTCTCCTTTCAGTCTGAAATAGGTGTTCATGTGTATTGAGGCTGTCAGACTGTGTGTTGTCACTGAGAATGAGAAAGTATGTCAAAACAGGTATTTGAAGTGTTCACTTTGCTTCACTGCAACTTTGAAAACTTGAAATGTTTATGAGCCCTACATATTATGCATGGCACAGATCAAGTACATTTCCTCATTTAGTCTAGAACAAGTTCAAGGCAAAAGAAGAAAAATGTTGATTTTAAAAGTCAGTAAAGGAACAAAAATGACAGAAGAGAATGAAAATGCAAATTGATAAAGCCACTAGGAATGGAAAAATACAAATCTTCTGTTAGAATTATTTGTAACTCATTTGATGACTTCTACTGCAGTGATACAACTTCTCCATATTTAAATGCTCTTGGTGTTAACTGTGTAAACCTATAGGACAAAGGTTATACAATGCATGAAAAAGGGTGATTTATATTGAAAGGGATTAGGAGTAAGAATTAATGAGTTCTTTATTTATGTGTTTTGATTTTTTCCCTAATGGAGTGGGGCAGCAGGAACAACAACATATAAGAAAATATATTTATTTGTTTTATATCTTTGTGACAGCTCTTCTGGGAATGCAAGGCTGCCGTGATGATTCATGTATAGCTGCTGTTTGGGATGCAACTGAGTTGCTGGTTAACAGAATGAAATTTTGTTTTCTAACATTTAAAGTTTCTTCAGTATTGAAGGGAACTAAATGGTGTAAGGTACTTCAGTGTGCAGTCAGAAGTTTGTTTACTCACTTTGCAGTAAAATGCCTGGATTTGTATCTGATTAAACCTACTGTTCTGTTTTAAGGATATGCCATTGCTAAGTTGTGGGATGTGTAACTGCTTGGGATGGATAGTGAGCTAGCCTTCATTGTTAATGAAGACATCAACTTAAGGCCTTGGGAAGTGGGATGTTAAGAAAAGAAACATCTAGTTAGGTTACAGTGAAGATAATGGAGTCATGGGAAAGATTATGTAAATACGTTCATGCTAAAAAAGGTTATGTTTTGACTTCTTGTTTATGATTGGTTAACAATACTTTACATATAAGGCAATGTTCTGAGTTCTTGTTATTCATTGGTTCATGGTTTAGTATGTAATGTTATGTTCACCCCATTGTCAAGGTCTTCAAGAATTATCCCATAGTGTGTACGGATTTCACTTTTGTTTGCTCCTTTATTAAGTTATTTTTCGGAAAGCCCTCATCATTCCCATCCCTATTTCATTTTGCCACTCCCATCTGGTCCGGTCTCAGAGTCGCCCACCTCCAGCGACACTAAGTGTATTCCTCAATCTATATACATTTAGTTTTAAATCTGTGTCCATGAGTGCATGAAGAAAAGATTAATGTTGTCTCATAGTTGCAACCGCAAGTCTTAGCAGAGTGGCTGTGAAGCCTGCTGGATAGGCAGCTCATGAAATGTTAAAACCCCAAAAGCACTAACAAAGCTATGTTTGTGGAGGAAGCCAAGGATTAGGAGATTTGAGGAGAAACTTGTGGAATACAGAGGTACTAGCCTTTGGAGGGAGAGGAGCAAGCAGAAGAAAGAGGAAATTTGGTGGTTTAAAAGAAGAAAGAGGAAATTTGGTGGTTTAAAAGAAGAATTAAAAATAACCTATGATTTTCAGCTAGTTCTTACTCTGTCTCTCTCCAAATTAAAATGTAGAAGAAAGTCCAAACAGAATTTGAAAATAAAACTATATGTGTCTATGTCAGAGCCTGGAAAAGGTAATCTGCTTCAAGTTATATTGGGGGCTCGGAATGTGTGGTATGGGTATGTGGCGGGTCAGGCCTTGCTGTGGTGAGATACTGCCCTGCCTTCCATACTGCCCAGCCCGGCCCAGAGAAAAAGAACTTTGGTTTAGTCCTAGGTTTGAGTGACAGGGGTGTAACAGACTGATATGGGGGAAAGAAAGTGTAAGATTTTTCTGCATGGAGCATAACCATGGGTCTGGTTACCTGTTATGAAGGTTAATGGAATGAAAGGAGGTTGTAGCAAGGTTTGGGATTCTTCAAAATGGCCTTAAGATGTGTCAGGGAAGGGTGAAGTCAGGTATGAATCAGACACTGAAAGTGTGGTCAAGCCCTGGAATGGCTGCCCAGGGTGGTGGTGGAGTTACCATAACTGGAGGTGTTCAAGAAACCACTGGATGTGGCACAGAGTGTCATAATTGACAAGGTAGTGATCAGTCAAAGGCTGAACTTGATGACCTTGGAGGTGTTTTCCAACCTTAATGATTCCGTGATTCTGTGAATGGCATTGGGTGCATGAGGTGATCTTCAGGAAATATTGATTCTTGTGCCAGTGTGGTTCACTAACAGAAGCCCAGGAAAACAAACGGGTGTGTTTTCAACATACAGAGTTACAACACAGCATACTTCTACCTCTAAGCTGGCAGAAACTGAGAAAGACCATTTGAGCAGATACAGCATAAAGACAAAAAGAATTGTGTAAGCAATGTTCGTACCAGGTAACAGGCTTGTGGATTTGTACTGAGAATACCCTGTGGGAGAGTCAGAGTTTAACTGAGAATGGTGCTATGGTACTGGGAGAGTTTGATTATTGGCTGTTTCTCTGTTTATCCTCAAATTAACTGAGGACCACATTAATTATTCCTCTTGAGTAAGATGTAGATGCCACGAACCAATGTCCCACTGAGAAGATAAGAGAGAGGAGAGAGTTGAGAGTTTCTGGACACAAAGTTTAAGTTGCCAAAGAGGAGATAAGATTCCTGAATATAGTTTCCAGGAAAAAAAAAAAAAGGAAAAAGGTGATATAGAGTATAGGGAAGAAAGTCTCCTTTTAGAAGAAATTGCCTCATTTTATTTTAAAAAAGAGAGATCATGTAGAAAGGAGGAGTTTTTACCAAATACAATTATATGGCCAGCAATAAGAGTTTGGAATTGTAAAGGTTGAAAGACAGTGCAAGAGGACATATGAACACAGTTCAAAATTATTCCTACTCAACAAATAAATAGAGGGAAGCTAAAAGTCCTCTTTGATTTTTCGTAAATTATTTGGAAAAGTGACAAAATACTAGATAACTTATCTTAGATAATACAAAATTATATGGTAGAATAAAACCAAAACCCAACTTTGAGGACCTACAGAATGATTTCACTATTCAGATATAACTGAGTAAAAAAACCCAGCAGATGAAATTCAGGGCAGATGAAACTCAGATCAGATAAAAACTAGTTACTATATCATTGAGAAACTCTGTATTAACCTCCCTCAAAAAAAAAAAAAAAAAAAAAAAAAAAAAAAAAAAAAAAAAAAAAAGCCTTAGTGACTCTAAACACAAATTCTGTGCTCAAAAATTGTGTAGGAATTTTCTGGAACAGATGAAAGGAAACGGATGACAAAGAAGCACTACTGTAAGCCAACATATATATCTTTCTGGTGTGTTTAAATCTTGGATGTTACATGTTCTGATCCCCTCATCTCAAAGGTAACATAATAATTTGGGAAAGATAAGAAGGGATGTAAAGATTACTGGAGGTATGGAATGCTGCATGAGAGACTGTAAAGATTGAAAAAAATACTTAGAAGTAGTAGCTTTTCTCTTAAGTAGAGATCTGAGGGAGTATATTTAAGTAACTACATCCAAAATCATGGAAGAAATTATTAAGAATGATTATTCATGATTTATTATAAAATAAGAACTGGAAAGTACAAAATTAAATAATGAAAGGTTTTAAAAGGAACAAAAGGAAGTGCTGCTCTAAACTATGCTTAATTAAGCTGTAGAATTCCTTGCCAAAGAATGCTGTGGATGCCAAAGTATAAATTGGTTTAAAAGCAATTAGAGAAATTCATGGAAGAAAAGACCTTCAATACCTATTAAACACATAGATAAGGATAAAAGCACTGACTAATGAAGTATCCAAACCACATGATTATATTTTACTGCATCAGGGAAATACCTGAACTTAGATGGATTTTGGCCTCTGAACAGGGTTTGACCAATGCGTTTTCTTAATAAGCCTGACCTTGCTGACAGTGGGGCCTCAGGAAACAAAGTGTTGTCATCCCTTCATAGAACTGCCATCTGGAGATTCAGGACACAATGAAAAGAATTATTTAAGGATCTCATGGCTGGCTGCAGGAACCTTTGCTATTGTGCATATGATATGATATGGTATGATCCTGAAAGGTGGCAAAAATGAGGATCAAGGAGAACAGATTTAGGCCTGTTCCTTCCTCACAATGTGCTTGGAAGCATACTGTCCTGTAGAGAAGGAGACTGGGACAGCTGGATGATTTTACATAGCCATGTGCTCAAATCTCACGAATTATCTACTCCCTGAGTAGTAAGCCAGGAAAAGATCTGAGCAGGCCTACAGGAATGAGCTAAGAGACCCTGACAAAGAAAGCCTACGAATGGTGTTAGTGCCACAGATGTATAGACACACCGTGTTAGGGTGGAGGGACATGGCAAAGAAAGCTTAAACATACATGAAGTTCAATCTGGCAAGAAGGCCAACTGAGAGGAAATACCTTCCATACAGGTATTTCAATAACAAAAGGAAAGCCAAGGTAAATATGAACATACTGCTGGATGAAGCATGGGACCTGGTAACAGAGCGCTTGGAAAAAGACCAAGGTACTCGGTATCTTCACATTGGTCTGTTTTGTTAACACTAGCCCTTGAGAGCCCTGACTCCCCAAGACCTGTGGGAAGGTTGAGTGTGGAAGATTTGCTCTTGATGCAGGAGGATCAGATTAGGGAGTGCTGATTCAGGCTGGACCCAGACAGGATGTACCCACCAAATGCCAAGGAAGCTGTCCAATGTCACTGTGAGGCCACTCCAGATTATATTTGAATGGTTGTAGTGACCTGGGAAGATTCCTGAGTACTGGACTGGAAGGAAGTAAGTGCTGCTTCTGTCCCATTAACAGGAAAGGAGAGGATCTTAATCTTGAGGCAAGGTTGGTCAGCCTTGCCTTGATCCTTGAGAAGATGGAAAAAACTATTCTGGATACCATTTCCAGACACATCAAAAGACAACAAGGTGATTGGGAATAGGCAGCATACAATATTAACATAGGGGAAATTGTGTCTGAACATTTAATTCTACAATCAGATGGCAGGATGGGTGGATGAGGGAAGAGCCATGGACATTGTTTATCTTGACTTCAGCCCTGTCTCCTATGATATCAAAACTGATAAACCAGTGGAGTATTGACTGGGTAAATGGCAGAGGTGGGACTGAAAACTGACTGAACTGCTTGGCTGAAATCATTGGGATCATTTGTACTAAGCCCAGCTCTGGACCAATCCCTGGGCAAGCCCTCTGGTGCTAAATACTGGGTCTAATGTTGCTTAATACCCTCATTAATGAGCTGAATGAATGGACAGAGACCACTCTCAGCAACCTTGCAGATGACCCTAAGCTGGGATGAATTCTTGATAGAGCTCCTAGATGGTTTCACAGCCCTTCAGAGGTGTCTTCAGAGGATGGAGAAATAGGCAGAGGGGTTTGGTAATGAAGCTCAACAGGTCCTGCACCTGGAGTAGAATATTCAGATGAGCCAATGCAGGCTGGAGGCTGATCTGCTGAAATTCAGCTTGGCACCCTGGTGCATCCCATGCTGACCAGGAAGCAACAATGTGCACTCTTGGCAAAGTAAGTCCTCAGCTTTGCAGGAGGCATCAAGCCTAGAATGAACTAATTCACATGCTTGTAGAGGGGAGGAGGGGGAAAACAACAAAAGCCTCAGAAAGGGAAAGCATGGCTACAAAACTCTGCTTCTCTAAAGATATTTTCTTCTTTCTGTGCTTTCTAATATGCCAAGACAAAGTCTCTAGGTGTGAGTACTTGTATTCGTGTGTACTGACTTTCGTTATCCTTGAAGTCAGGATGGGTCACTGAAAATAATATTCCCCATCTCTATGTTTGCCTTGTAACATTTGTGTCTGTGTTATGACTGGTAGAGAATTCTCTACGCCCCATTTTAATACACTCCTCTTTTGAACATTTGCAAGTGCAAAAGTCATTGCATTAAATTTGATTTGCTTCTGTGAAATTATCTTTCTCCAGGATCATACTTTTATTTGTATCCTGGAGGGTTATCTGATATTCATTAATATTTTTATTCTCTTTTTATCACAATGCCCTCTTAATGGCTAATTAGGTCCCATATTCCATGGCCTAAAGCACACCCTGAGCAGTTCTTCTGCTTGGTTTTTTGACCTAGATTGCAAAAACACATTGTCTATATTCCATTCTCCACCTTATTCGGGATCAATATTATTCCGACATTCCTTCCCCAGTTCACCTGGTGGACCTCCACCTGGTGGGCTGTGGTGGTTATATTTCGCTCTCGTGACAAATTCTCTTTTATCCCTCCTGGGAAGAGCTTTACTTGTCCTGGCAGTGAAATCTGGAGAGAGGCCCAATCTCATTTGCTTGATTGAAAGTGTAAATGAGTGAAAAGTGAGTGAAAAGACAAGTTCTTACTGAGAAATGGGTGGAGGATTAATTTTTGTAGTCTTTCATTGGAACATGCTTTTCAGTGACACAAGCTTGACAAACAAGAACTAAATCTCAGGGAGGAGCTGAAATGATGTTTGGGGAATAAAACATAATACAGTCATGCATCATCTGTGGTTGCTAAGGAAACCAGTTTTGGATTCCTGTCAGCGGGATTCTTCAAAATCATCAAAGCAGACACCACTGCTGTCTGCCAGCTAAGCCACCTACTGCTGTAAAGATCAATTTCTTGCTCCTGTTTGTAGAGGCGGTCAATATATTAGTAATATGAAAGAAAGAGAAATATCATCCAAAAATCATTGCCTCTGTAAGGTGGCTGCAATGTCGTGTGTCCCAGCCAGCAGCACCTACACTCCCATTGGAGCAGCAGTGGGTGAGAAGATACAGCACTTGCTCTGCAAAGCTTTCAGCTCTGAAGGTATTCAGGTTGTGTGCCTGACAATATAAAACCTCATGGATCCACAGTGTTAAAAAATGTCATTGGTATGATCTCCAGCTGTGTGGGTCATGGTTGATTTCCCCTGACCCCATCTGCCTCGTAACTATATATATGAGATTCCTTATTTAAACTTACACATGCTTAGTACTTAAAAAGAGAATTACTTGAGAATCTTGCTTTCTTTGTTGCTAACTCTGTCTTTGATGGTTTGTTGTGTGTAGAGTAATTCTGCCCATTTGCTATCACCTAGTCATCTATTCTGATGTTGTCTTCATGTCTGTGTCATTCATCTATCCACAATCCTGTCCCACTAAGCTGCTCATCAAACACTCCTCTTAATTTCACTTTTCCTCTCCATACTTCCCACTTTTTCTCAGCTTTACTCTCTGTTCATAGCTTTTCTTTTCCCAGAAATCTTCTGTTTTTCTTTCCTCTGTTTTCATCTCTATCCTATTAACTTATTTAGAACATGTTTTGATGAAGATCTTAGGCAAAAGTAAAGAATAGAATGAAAAGAAGATGAAGGGAAGGTGAAAAGAAGTGTGTATAACTTTTCAGGCTGGTAACTGGACTGTCAAAAGCTTAATAAGAGGTTTGGACTTCAGAATTTGTAAGAAAAAACAGACCTGCCAACATGGGTTGCTTTTGTAATCACAACATTATAAAGCAAAAATAAAAAAAGTTTATTTTTGGTTCAAGCCCTTGGGTGAAATTCCTTGTACTGATCAATGAATAGCTTGAACTGAATGCCCTCTCTCTAAAGAGAACTTGAAGGTGTGTGTTTAGTTATAATGGTGCAATTAATTTTTTATAAATAACTTACATAACCTGAAGGTTTCCTAGGATGAATTTCTAGTCTGCTGGTCAGGACAATAAGTGTACTCCTATGGGAAGATATCCCTCCTGGTGTGAACATTTTAATTATCTTTCATAAGTGAAGCAGTGATGATGAGGAATTGGGATGCCTAGTCATCCCCTGACCTCTTTTTCTTACCTTCTCTCATAGTATTTAAAATGGTCTCCTGAAAGCTGTTCTCCGGCAGAGCAGCATTTAGCCCTGACTTTGCACTTCTGTGGGAATGTTCAAACACCTGACCTATTGAAGAACACTCTCTTCTCTATCTCTGCCCTTCAGGAAACTACATGAAACTTGTCTTGAAAAAGCTTTTCTAGGATGATTTAACAAATTCTCCTCCAGAGCTGCAAACTGAGTATGTAAGAAAGGATTGTTCTGAAATGTAATGATTTCTGAAGTCCACTTTTTGGATGTGTAGGGGACAAATTTGCAATTAAAATAGAAGACATTTGGAAAAATAATCCCCACAAATCATGACTTGTACTTGGTGCACCCAGTACAAGTGTCACTCCTTCACTACTTAGATCTATTTCTACTGTATTTTCTTGGGAATAATGGGGTGGGAAGTGGGTTTTGCTATCACTTAGTCAACTTTTCTGCATGTGAACCAGCTTTGTTCCTGCTGGGAACAAAGTCTGTTACAAGGAGTCTGAAGTTATACACAGTTACAGAGGGTGCCTCTTCTCTGATTCCTCTCTTGATGCACTTCTCTAAGCAGAGGTTGAGTAAGGATGGATAGATTCTCTGAACTTGACTATTCAGGATCCAGAGTCCCTCAAATGTGCCCTAATTTTAGCTTTCTGTTTCCATGTGCCTGTGTCTGAACTGTTTATATGTTTGGGGGTAAGAATTTGGCTTTTTTTTTTTTTTTTTTTTTTTTAATAAAAAGTAATTGCA
>VZUI01045733.1:0-18470 GCA_013401135.1 Cettia cetti | reverse complement strand
TATGTTTGGGGTTCAGAATTTGGCTTTTTTTTTTTTTTTTTTTTTTTTTAATAAAAAGTAATTGCAGCAAGAAGAATGAATTTTAATGGGCTGTTCAGAGCAAAATGTCACCTGGTGTGGTTCCTGGATGTGCTCTGTGACAGGTTGAGCCTGCCCATAGCTGAAGCATTCCACCTGACCCCACTACAAACACATCTGCATAGGCTGATGTTATTATGATACAACATTCAGACATACATAGAATAACTGATCTCTCCACTGGCTGAGAGTGGTTACATATAACAATCAATGAAATGGATGCCTGTCTTTTAAACAAACCTGAAAAGAAGAACCTTTTATGTTTCCTAGGCTGAAGTGTAATTTTCCCTAGTGACACTCTGATATAAATTGCAGAGTCTGCAAAAAAATTTTTTCTTACCGAAATAAAAAATATGATGGTGGGATGCATTGGGATTCTGTTGGAGAAAAAAAACCCTTTCCAGAGTTTATTTGAGATACTGTGTGTAGTTTTTCAAGAAAACAAGCACAGGAGTGATGACTTTGGGCAGGAATGAGGGCAAAGAAAGATCAGCAAGAAATTGAAGAAGCTATTTTATAAGGCAAGGCTGAAAGTATGCCTTATTTGTCAGAGCTAAAGCAAGACCAAGTTCCCCTTAAATGAGGATGGGAGAAATGATAAAAGCTAAGGACAGTAATTGTTTTGGATAAATTTAAACTAAAAATGCTGTCACTGATAATCTGGAATGGACCTCAAACATATTGGAGGTGTTAAAGAAGGTGGCTACTCTAAGGCAGACTGTTATGTTAACTGTTGAAAACACCAATGGTTTTCTACCCCGGGTCTCAAGCATACTCTGTTGAAAATAGATTGAGAACTCCCAGGAGTCACTATAGCTGAAAAAAAACCAAACCCCAGAGTAAACTAAAATATTTTAGGCTTTGTGGTCTAAAACAGTAACCTTAGTGCATCGCTCCTTTTCAATCAAATGTTTCTTGAACTTTGTTGTTATCCAGAATTCCAGATTTTTGGTATATAAATACATAATTATGTATATATTAATGCATATGTGTATCTATTTATTTCAATAACTGATGGAAACTAATATGAGGCATCAGTGTTTCCTGTGAAGCAGAAAATCCAATTTCTTCTAGATGGCAACTATTGCACAGTATTTATGTGACTTTGACATCAAAATTACCTGGAATTTATTCTCCTTTCAGTTGCTAGTTATCTATAGGGATGTCTTATCGTAAATATTGCTCATTGGGTTTTTACCATATTTCATATAAGAACCTTGGAAAGTGGGAACTAATGGCTGTTTAAATTTTCTGATCTTTTTTTGTCATCAAGTCCATAGCTTACTATCAATATCTGTGTATGTAGATTGTATTTAATTTTGTTGATATGGCATGACCCTAAGGCTCTTTCAGTCATCAGTCAGAAGAGGAAAAGGAGCTTTGATGACCTGTAGCCTGAAGGTTAGGCTTTTGTTCAAAACAAAACAAAGCAAAACAAACACTGACAGGGAAAAAAAAAAAAAAGAAAAAACCCAAACCCACACAAAACCCCCACAAAACAACCCAAAACAACTATTCAATAAAACTGTCTATGATATAGCTAATTAGTAGGCTTATTGTTTGTTTTTCAAAAGTATCCATGGTATTGTGGGATCTGCTATAGGCTGTGTTTAACAAACCTCCATTACTTTTTAGAGATGGACAGCTCTATCCAGAGAACTTTCTAATACACATATCTGACAACTTGTTTGTTTTTTATCTCACCTTTGCTATGAACAAAGTTTGAGAAAAAAAAAAACAAACAAAAAATGGGCTGTAATGAGATGAAATGTCGCCCTTTTTTCATCAGTTTAAAAGGATGTATAGAAGATTTTGATATATTTGAATGGCATTTAATATGTATGCAAACATTTAAACACAAAAATAGTAGATTTGTCTTTTGGTAAAGTAGCACTTAGTTATCAGCTGACATGTCTCTTGCCAATTCATAATCTTTGGTTTGTTATTTGTCTGGTTCTCTTTTTAAAGATCCCTAAATATTCCTTTTGATTCTCCTTCCTTAATCAGTTGACTGCTAAATTAATGACTTTCCCCATTGACCTTGGCCTTTCTAACTTTTCCCATAGATGAAGATTCATAAATCCGTAATTTTGAATGGTCTGTATTGTAATTAAACTGTGTATGAAAATATCATAATTCTGCATTACTCAAACTTCTTTCTGGGGAATGAAATATCAGACACTCTAGGAGCTCTATGTCCTTTTTTATTTTAAGGAGGATAAGGAGGAGGCTTCAGAGGAGGCCTTATTTCAAATCTGAAACTGGTGATTATTAGTTAAAACCTTCTCAGCAAAACTGATTCTTCTTAGGAAATTCCCATGCCAGTAACTTATTCTGTTTTTATTTTTCTTGAGATCCACCCCACCTGATGCAGCAGAAAAATGTCCTTTCTCTTTAGTTAAACAAAGTAGTTTTTATCCATCCTTATATTTATCTTGCTCGTTGAAGAATCCAGCTGGTAATCCTCTTTCCTATTTTTAAACATAATTAACTTATTTTAATTTAATTTAATTTAATCTAATTTAAAATTCTAAGTAATCCTTAATATTATCATCTTTTTGCTTTGTCAGAAAGAGTAAAATTCTTGCAAGCTTCACTGGCTGCAATTCTGGACTGTAAGTTCTGGGTTTAGCTGAGCTTCCTCTGTTTTCAAGCAGACTTTGTACCTGCTGCTGCTTGCAATCTTTGTTAATAGCAAAGAAAAAATTCCAATTGACAAATGGTATAATCATAAATTAAGTATTTTGGGGGCTGTGAAATGCCACTGAAATGTCAGCTTGTAACAAAAACTACTGTAAAGCACATTGAAAGTAAGATAGACTGGAAGAGTATAGAGGGCAGGTAGATAAAGAGGTGACTGTAACTTTTCTCTTTCACTTTCCCTCCTGTGGGATACCTACAGCACCCTCTTGCTTGAGGAGCAACAATTCAGCACTTAAAGACTAGCATGAAAAAGGAAAGAAACGAATCCAGAAACAAGGAACAACAACCCCATTATGACACCAGCAAATACGTATGTCTTCATATTACCTTGTGACTGTCTCAGTAATTGACTGCTCACTGTTAGCACAGAAGAGTTGAATTTCTGGATAGTTATGGATGCTGAATTTCTGGATATCTCTCTAAGATACAAAGCTATACAAAAAGAAAAATCAGTACTCCTTCTGGTGTGTGTTATAAACTACTTACTTCAGTAGTTGGCCATACAGATGTGTAGAGGGATATAGATCTAATAGCATGGAAGAATCATTAATATCCTTTAAAAAATTTTAAAATATATATTTGAGATTATTATCTAGCCAAACTTCTAGGAGACAGAAATTAAACATTAGTAGATAATTGGGTTTTTATGCATAAGAATTATGGTGTATTTCTTAGGAGAACCACAGGCCTAATTTAAAATATGCAAAATATTTTTTAAAGAAAGATATGCTAACATATCTGTGCCCACACACATATAGCTATATTATGTATTACATTGCTTGACTTTTGCTTTCAGTGATCAAACCTGTATATCTAGTAAGGCTTTATAAAGATGTTCATAATTGTGGCCAAACATTGGTTATGACGTTATTTTTCCCTCAGGTGTTACTTCGTTGTTTGTTTGGTACTTACTCAAATAAAATCAAAACCAAAACAAAAATGCAAATATATGAAATCACCTAAAACAATAGCCTTGCCCATTCTTTTATCTGGAGTTGTTGAGCTAGGATGCTAACTCCTTAACAGGTATTGTCAGTATAACCCTTGAAAGTACTTAACCCTGAGATGCAGCACATAGGAATACGTAATCACAGTCAGGGGATTGGGATGGAATTAAGTCAGGAGCTGAGCAGCCCTGCCAGCGGCCTGTGCCACTGTATGGTTCAGAGGCTGCACAAATTAAGTTTCAGGCCCATCACAAAGGCCTCGCATTTAGCCTGCACCGTGTAATATCATCAGGGAAATTGTTTCCTGCCTGTGTGCGTTTAGGCTCCAGCAAAATGCGTGATACAAAACATGTAATACATTTTGTGGTTACTGAAGAAAGGAAAAAAAAAGAAGAGGAGGCAGATAAGTGAACTGTCAGTCAAAGAGAGGCAGCAAGATCTGGCTGGTATTACTTTTGTTACTCATACTGTTACATCTGCCATGCCGCTTCTATTCTTTGTGCTCACTCAAGGGTGAGGACACTTAAAATATGAAAATAGGAATCTGCACTGCCTATTAAAAGCTGCATATTTATGTGCCTGTTTGTGGTTGTCTCTTCTGTCCCTTGCTGCTCTTTCTTCCTTGCAAACATTTTTCTGCATATTTTAATAGCAGGTTTTAGTGAAAGCATTGACAGTTTATTATTGCCCTGCTTCTGAAAAGAAATCATTATAGCTTGGAGCTAAGTAATTTTTATTGCATCCTTATTGAAGATGTTTAATTAACATAAATCAAAATAAACAGAAAAAAAATATATGGTGTTTGACCTGCTTAGATATGTGCATGTGCTGTAAGTTTTTCAGTAAAATATAAGACAACCTTACTAAAATAACTATAATATTGAAAAGGTAGAGACACCTACTTGTGGTATGGGTTTTTTTTCCCTGAAAAGGAGCACCTGAATAGGAAAAACATATGATAAATTATTTCTGTCATTTGTATAGTACAGGTACCAGCCTTTCTTTTTTTTTTTTTTTTTTTTTTTTTTTTTTTTTTTTTTTTTTTTTTTTTTCTTTTGATGAGAATGCTTTCATTTCAATGAAAGTGGCACCAGGCTTCAAATTTACTGCACTGGTGTGCCCAAATCTATATTACCCTGAAAGGTGTGGGGCAGCTGGGGAGTGGAAGCAATCTGGAAGTTGAAACATGGTACTCCTGAGAGTAGCTTAGTCCAGGAGAGCTTCCCCACTGCCTCATCTGGGTTGCTCCTGGTAGCTTAGTTAGCCTGACTCCAGCAGATAAGCAGTCTTGAGAGAAACGTGCTTTGGGGTTTTTTTCCTTGTGAATCTACTGGACCCTGTTATTTCAGGCTATTTAATGTTTCTGTTTTTGCAGTTTTGTAATATTGCTGTATCACATTGAAACATGAGTGTTTTGCTCTTCTAATCTCTTGTTCATTCCTGCTTGTTCATTCTACATGTCATTGTATCTGTGGCAGTAGCTGATCTATAATCATCGATACTGCGTAGAAATGTGAAGATATCTTTATGCTAGCACAGTAGTTCCTTATGGATTTTTTTAGCTTTGATTGTGTAATGAATGAATGGACAATTTTTATGCTGCATTTTGTAGCTCTTCATGCTTGTTGGGGCTTAGGGTTTGGTTTTTTTCTTTTGTTCCTTCTTACCTAAAGAATTTTTCCCATAAGTTCCTAAGAAACATTGGCTACTGGATATTTATGGGTACTTAAGAAAACAAAGAAGTGGCCAAGCTCAGGGGGAAGGAGGGCATCTGGTTGCATTTCTCTCATTCTTGGGAGTTGCTCTCTGATGGACAGAGATACCCATGGGATTTGGAGAAGGTCAAGGAGGGCTGGGGCAGCTGCTAGCTCTCTTGCTCTTGGGGCTTCAGAGCAGGATGGTCACAGCTACTGTTGCTTGGGGAAAAGAATTCGCTGCCCAGGATTTCTGCTCATTCCTGCCATTCCAGCATGGTGTTCCTCAGACTCCTGCAGGGGCACTGGGATCAGACTGCCCCAAGGTTTTGTGAAGCAAAGCCTCTCCTCCATCCCTTCCATCTCGCCCAAGAAGGCTCTCACGAGGTTCTTGGTTCTGTTTTGTTGTTAATGCCATGGTTATTGTTGTTTGTTTGCCTTCTTATATATACTAGTGAAGAACTGTTATTCTTACCCTCATATCCTTGCCTGAGAGCACCTTAATTTCAAAATTACAGTAATTCAGTGGGAGGAGGTTTGCATTCTGCATTCCAAGGGAGCCTCCTGCCTTCCCTGGAAGACACCTGTCTTTCAAACTAAGAAAATGCTGAAGATTTATGCTGATTTACAGGTTTGAGCACCTTTTGCAGACAATTTCCTTGTGGGCTTACCTCTGTTATCAGTGATGTTAGAGATGGCACTGTAGATGAGGTTCGGGTGGTTGCTGTGTTTTTGCAAGTAATCTATGCTGCCAGCATGGAGTTTGAGGATGGATCAGAGCATGCATCCCCACAGTTTTGATGGTTTCCAAACTGAGAGTGGTTTGTTGTGGTTTGGGGTAACTCAGTGCCATAGGACGGCACTAGTACATGGAAGAGCACTAGAGTTGTTCTTGGCCTGATAAGGTGGAGGATAATCCGACGCAAAGAAGTTTAGTTAATCTGCATTAATATAGCCTTTGCAGTTCCATTTCAAAATTTACTCACTGTTTTCATCTGTCACTTTAGCCCAAAGTAAAACACTTGATTTACTCCCACTCATGCCATCCACTACACTGAACAATCTTGATCATAAAAATGCAGAGCTTTTCTCCCATGTTGCTCTTGAAGAGGCTCAATATTTTCCATGAAAGCAAAGTCTTGATGGAATCTCTTCCAGGCAGTGAAGAATTCTTCCATCTGCAAAGATCATATATCATGGCAGAGAAACCCTTCTAAAAGTTATGCCATAGATTATTTTTACTTTAACTTCGCTGAAAGAAAGAATCAGCCCTCTTTAGCTTTTTAGGAAGGTATTTTTTTACACATAGGAATCTATTTTACCTGTCTGGTCGTTTTGTTGTTGGTGGGTTTTGGTTGGTTGGTTTTTGGTTGTGGGTTTTTTGTTTGTTTGTTTGTTTGTTTGTTTGTTTTTATCAACAGCAAATGTGAAAAATCAGCTTGAGTGTTTGGAAGAGACCTATTGAAATTAGAAATGCAAGATACACAAAAGCAAATATTTGTAATATTACTTGTGCATCGACTGAAATAGGTTATTCAGGAAATGCCTCAGGTTTGGGGTTTATATGAGCTGTATCTTCTGTTTTGCCTAGTTATTGAAATACCATTTTGGAAAATCATTGAATAGTTCTTTTTTCCTGGGGTCATGATAAACAAACTGAGTATACTGGTGAACAAATTTGTTAGAAGATTACTATATACATTTGCTCTCTAAACATTTGGACTACTATATGCTTGTTGTTGGATGTCTGGTTATAAATGAAAGCTGCAGTGCAATAGACAAATGCTAAAATGTGAATGAGACTCAATTGGAAATGAAAATGAGAGGACTAATGTGGTTGGGTTGGCATAAAACCATGCTCATATTTTTCTCTTCTCAGTTAAGTTTTATAATAAAGTCAAGAGAACAGTGTAAAGGAACTCAGAAAGCAGAAAACATTTCATCAAAATGCCTGCATTAATCCTATTGTAATTCTCTATCATGAGGAACTGTGGATGAAGATTTGGTGTATGGCAAAAAGAATACAAATTCTAGCATGGTGTTTAGATAGTGGCTTATGCCAATTTATACATAATAGAGATTTTTTTAAACTGATTTCTTGTTTGATTTTTTAAAATTTTCTTGGCATAATTTTATGGCATGCAAACATTGATTGTGAGATCCTCTGAGAAGCACTGTCTGACATTTGCAGAGCCTGTCTAAGTTGTATTAGCTACTGCTGGGTTTGCATGGCTGTTGGTTGAGTCATGAGTCAGTTCTGCTGCATAGTGAACATTACATGGCAGAGTTGGGATGTCTTTTAAGTTGCTGCTTTTAAGAACCTCTAATGGGGTTGTATCTATTGAAAGTGGTCTGAAAGTATGAAGCTGTTGACATAGGAATGTGTATGTGTGTATTTAACTCTGTTTTTGGTGGCAGGGAGGTGTCAAAGTTAGCTTTTCTGTTCCCATTCAATTTTGCTTTGCTGGCTGAGTGCATGTTAAAACTGCAATTGTTATAACTGGCGGGTTTGAGAAGAAACAGTGAGTATCTGCAAAAGGTGCTCAAAGAGTAGTTGAGTTTAGCGTATATTTTCCACCTAAACTACAGGTTGATCTTAGAAGTGCACTCACTTGATTTAAGGCTGTTTTCTTCAGTTTTATGCTGAATGTCTAACAACTTTTTTCTTTTTCTATCTCTTTACGTCTGAACAGATTTATTTTTATAGATGAAGAGACAATTGTATAAATACAATTTCAATACATTTTTGTGAAATGCAAGAAGGTGTATATCCTCTCCTGCTGCATATGTATTTCCAACACAGTCTGAAGACTATAGCCTTACCAGTTTTTGTTACTGAGTATTGGTTTAATTGACAGCTTGATGGCAATTATAAATAACTTCTGTTCAGTCTCATGAAAATGCTGGTGGCTCAGCTTACCATGTAGAAATATTGTCTTTAATCAGAAAGGCAGATGCATTAAAATAAAAACAAACAAAAAAATGCATTTTATTTTTCAACTTCTGTCCAAGTCAGCATGCTCCAATGAATAGCTAGAGGGTTTTTATTTTTAAGGCGTTAAGATTATTATCCTAAACAAGTAGTATCGTAGGTTGCATGGACTGTAATATTATGTAACCAATTACGCTTTATCAGCTAGATCTATGTGAAAGACTTTTTGGACAGACTACAATGTAAAAATTAGCTTAAAAAAGATGAAATTAAGTGATATGAAGAGAATAATAAAAACCCTAGCATTCAAGAATCTGAACAAGATAATTATATTGTCATTTTTAGTAATTTAATGTCAACAATAAGTTATTATTTAATGTTCTTCAGAAATTGGATTGTGCATCATGAAAGAAATATATAGTCACCAAAATAGAAAACAAGAGGAAAGTATATATACATAGGCATCCTCTATTCAGAATTTAATCATGTTGAATTTTCTTTCTGGCATATAGTCATGTAAGTTAACTCAGTGTTCTGCCTTACTGAAAAGGAAATAGCTCCAGTCGAAAGAAAATATCTCTGAAATTTTTGCTTAAAAAATAAATTTTCATCTTCTTGGCCAGAATAAAATTGCATAAATCTTTGTGTAAGCAAAAGAAAAAAAATTGAGATGGTGCTCCTGCAATCATTCTCAGTTTCTTTTGGTCTCTTTTGGTGTTTTTATATATTAGTTTTTAATTTAATTTGTATTTTAATACATTGTAGTTTGATTTCCTACTTTGCTGGTGAAAAAGGTATCTCACACATTTTTTAAAATACGATGGTATAAAATTACTGTGTCCATATCAGAAACTTCCCTTTAGCAGGAGATGGGCATATTGAAAGGTGTCACCATGAAATATAAGAGCAGTGTACAATTTTTCATTTGCACTCTTTTCGTCTGGCAGTGGCACAATTTAGTTAAAAAGTGCACATGATAAAAATCACATTAGAAATTAGTCTTAAAGGAGTTTGGGGAATTTTTTAGTGTAGGCATGACTTAAAGTGTTTTAGTTTCTAACAAAAAGAATTGTCCAAGAGCCAAAAAACTGGTGAAGCTACTAAAGAAATGTATCAGGATAAAATGGTCTTGCTGATTTTAGTCCAACACAAATATGTATTTATAATTATACTCCAGAGATTCACATACAAGGAGTGAAGTGCAACAATATTTTAATTCACTCTTGAATGTAGTAGTTAAAAAATTAATTATTTAAAATATAATATGTCGTGCAAATCAAAATCAAACATTATCTTTCATGTTTCACCTTGGAAAAAGAGGATAACTGCAAATTTTAAAAAATATTCTTAATAAAATATTCAAAATTTAATTTTAAATATTTTAAAAGTGGGTGGTTTGTTTTTTTTTGGTTTTTTTTTACTGAAGGAATGCATATTTTTAATTAAAAATGTGTGGGTTTTTGGTTTTATCATGGATTTTTAAAAATAAATGAACTTCTCTTCCCTCTAAATAAAACTTTCAGGAACAGGAATTGATAAATTTTGGACAAGTACATTTTGAAGTCTCATTTTTCACAGTAAAATTTGTAGGTGACATACTGCATCAAATATTCCCAGCTGTGATACTTTTTAACATAGAGCCTTGCTTTCTGGTAAATTAAGTTTGGGATTGGCATGCAGAGAAGAGGGAGGGCTATGACCAGTAATATCTTCTGTTTACACAGTACACTATCCTCTTGTTTTAAAGTCTGATGGATTTTCAGTAGTCTCATACACAAGATATTTTAATTATATATTTTCCTCATTTTGATGTATTCCAAACTGCATTCAATTAAATTGAAGGGAATTATGTCAAAGCTTGTAATAGAAACTAAAAAATTACTGAGTTAGAGTTGTTCACATTTAGGAGGTGCATGTATAAATAGGAGAATCCTATCTGCTCTCTGTGAATGTTCATATGTCTTTTGTTCATCTGCAGGCCACAGTGAATACTAAGCTTGAAATCAGTAATTTGTTTGTTTCAAATACATTTTTCATGGTTCTGCAGAGGTGAGAATTTTAAAAACGAAATAATAGATTTCTGTCAGCTATATGTACCTCCAAGTTCATGAATTCCATTAAACCCACACAATGCATACAAATGAATATATTTAAAAGAATCTTTGGTTTTGTATATAATTTTTTTTTGTTTTATACTGCATCTGAAGAGATTAAAAATAAATGAGTTAATATGGTAATATTTTCATGCACACAAGCAAAGCTAGTTTTCAGTTATTTCAAAAGTGACAAAGGTCTTAGTCATTAAATTCTGAATGTGTGACAATCAGTGATTTATATAGGTAGGTATTCAGAAATATTTAGGCAATTACTATTTGACAAAATGCCTTTACATGACTGGAATTTATAATTACTCATTCCCTGTTTATTTCTAATGTTTATGTGTAAATGTGTCATGCAATATAATAATGGGATAAGTTCAGGTAATGATGAAATAATAGGCTTGGTCTAATGAAGTCATAACAGCATAGACTTGAATGTGTGGTTTTAGAACTAGAGAAAATGTTTTTCTATTCCCAGGTGATGCGCTGTTAATATTCTTATTATTGTCTTTGTATTTTAGCAGCTTATTTAGCCAAGTCAGAGGGCTGTCCCCAGGAAGATCATTGTGCTTCCTCCTGCTGCAAAGACGGCAGAGACTCTACAGGTGTGTGGGCTCTGGTGCCCCACAGAGCAAGTGAGAGATGAGCTCACATACCAGAAATTTGGATTATGCTCCTTGGAAGGGCCCCATGGTGTCAGCACCAGTGGCCTGGGGTCATGGCACCCGGTGGCAGGGCAGGGACTTCACAGGCAAGAATTTTTCCATCCAGGCTCGCTATTATGGATTTTTTTTTTTTTTTTTTTTTTTTTTTCTGTATGGATAAATAACTTACAGAGTAAAAAAAAATTCTCAGTAACATTGAACTTCAGTCTTGCCAATTCATTTTGGTGTCCCTGGGGAGTGTTCTAATATTTTTCAGACTAAGTTTTTGTAATAAAGCTCTTTTGTCAGCTAACATGTTGATGACAGACTGCACAATTTATTTAGAAGACCTGTATCTACTGACTCTGCTAGTTATACAAATTTTATGTTGGGATTTAACACGGAACTGGTATGAAATAAAATGCATGTCATACTGTGGTGTATGAAAGCTTAGTCAGAGACCAGGACCATGTGCTAATGAGAACTTCATGTATACAAATCCAAATCGCCTGCAGCGCCTTTGAAGCTTATAACTAGTTACTTCCTAGTGGCACAAAAGTGGAAATAATGGTGGAGGTTTGATTTCCCAGCTCCTACCTCTGTTGATTTAGCAAGTGTCAGAGCATTTTAACTTCTTTGTGTAGGGAGTTCTCAGCCCAAGCTGATGAGATTTTGGTTTGGAATGCCACAGTCCAGTAGTGATGAGGCCCAGGCAGGGAGGAACCTTTATCATGTTATTATAATGCTGTCTGTCTTTCTGTCAGCTTTTTGCCACAGTCCTTACCACAGTCACGCTTTCAGTTCTGGGCAATTCTGCATGTCACCATGTTTTTCTGTCTCTCTGAAACATTCGTTTTCATGAAGATCATGTCATTGCCTGCCCTTCAAAGAACTGCCATTTTAAATTCCAATGTGTTACGAAAAATACACATTGCTTAAATTTATGGAATCTTGGAATATCCCGAGTTGGAAGGAGCCCACAAGGATCCTAGAAATCCAGCTCCTGGCCCTGCACAGAACATCCCAAGAATCCCATCATGTGTCTGAGAGTGCTTTCCAAACTCTTCTTTAACTCCGCCAGACTTGGGGGTGTGACCAATTCCCTGAGAAGTCTGTTCCAGTGCCCAATCACCCTCTGGGTGAAGAATCTTTTCCTGATATCCAACCTAAACTTTCCTTGAAACAACTTCAGCCCATTCCCGATAGTCCTATCAGAGGTCACCAAAGAGCAGAGATCAATGCCTGCCCCTTCTTTTCCCCTCTTGAAAAAGCTGCAGGCAGTGATGAGGTCTAGCCTCAATCTCATCTTCTCCAGGCTGAACAGAACAAGTGACTTCAGCCATTTCATATAGTTGAGATTTCTTTTTTCTCTAGGGTTTTTTTTTCCACTATCAAATTATGTGAGAGTCCAAATATGTCTAATATCCAGTTCAAAAGAAAAGTAAGAGTGGAAACTATTTGGTTTCCCTTTGTTCAAGCCAAGGTTCAGTGCAAAACCTGTTGCTTAATTTTCTACTAAGGTTCAGAGCACATAGAATGAAAACAGAATTACTTTATCTCTACTTTCCCCCTTAATACCTCTCTCCAAAATGAACTAATATTGTGAAAGAGATTTTAAAATGTTTTTGTGACTGTTATATGTTACTATCACTTGTTGCATAAATGGCTATACTACTTTGGCCTATAGCTATTTGCTGAGAACTTGTCTTCTGATGGCAAATATCTTTCATCTGTTTTGTTTTCTGGTACTGATCATAATCCTCTCTCTTTCTGTAGTTACTGGAACCAGCAGACAACTTGATGTTAAGACTACTACTGATAATTGGCATCTGTTTTCTGTTTCTCCCTGCCCTCATCTCTTTTTCACATCCTTTAAGGCAATGTATTTTATTGACTGTTTTGGCAGACCTCAGTGTCTTTGTTGATGTGTTGTTTGTTTATGCAACCTAACAATCAGATCGGTTGGGTCTTGGTGGTGCTCATCCATTCTTTAAAACCATGCTTATCTTAAAATCTGGCCTGGCCAGTGTCTCATGTTGATGGTTTTCCTACTTGAAATTTCTAATATCTGTTTCTAATATCTGTTCACCATTTCTTGGGTCATCTATTTTACAGTTCCTAATTCTAGTCTAAGTTTCAACCTGGATCAAGCTCAAATCCACTAAACTTTGTGAGAAAACTTGTGCCTACCTTTTGTGCTAAATTGCACAATTTTAGTTGTTGGTTGAAAGACTTACAGGTCTCTAGAACAACTTGTGTTTTCCTAAATGTGCTTTTCTAAATCTGTCTTCATTGGCTATTACACAATTTTGAACACTTGGACAATCTAGCTTTTGTGCCCTAAATAGCAGTGTCAAGCTGAGCACAATGGAGTCCACCTTTGCCTTATGCTCTCACATTTTTCTATCTCTATTTGTCACCTCTGGTAGCTACTGAGTCCCCTCCTCCCAAAAAGTATGTTTGTCCAAATATTTTCTTTTCAGTGATTTAATCATTGCTTTGTTTAATATGTTTGTTCTTTTTGTTGTTGTTGTTTGGGGCTTTTGTTTTGTTTTGGTTTTTAGTTCCTTACTTTAGTTTCTGTTAAGTCTTCTTGAAATTACTTTTTTCTGTTGCTTGTTTGTTGATAATTTTGCACTGTATTTTGAGTTGCTTTCTTAAATATTATTTATCTGCAGTAAAACCTCTGTTATAATAAAAAAAGTCTTGACATGTTTTCCAGTCATAAACACTTGGGTCTTCTAACATGTCAAAATTAAATTTGGCCTTCTTTGAGGAAGAGAAAAGAAAAAAGTAAAAAAGTTTTCTTTAGATATTAATTCACTTTTTTTGCATAGGTAATATCAGCAACTGCTGCTGTTACTTCAGATTTCAGCAGTTAACCATATATAACTTTTGGCACTAGCAGTGATCATGACATATTAGCAATTTTTTAGTATTATTTCTTTGTGTGATAACTGAATCAGGCACCACTATTTCAGGAGTTTCCCACAGATCTCACTCCACTTGCAGCAATCTTTTTAGACTGTGCAGATAGTGCTGTTCATGCAGAAAGAGGGAAAAAGAAGGGATTTTTTTTCCCCTCTATTTTCTGACCTAAATAAAAAGCTGTCTTAAACACAGTAGAAGGAGAGGAAAAAATCCCATAACCCTTCTGGGCTTATATTTAATTTATCTCGGATGAACTTTCTACAAGTTTTTATGCTGCTGAATTGCACATTTTAAAATCTCATGGTTTGTACATTTTCAGCTGAATATATTGCCACTTGCTGGAATAGAGCCCAGATGATTGAAGTGAGCAAATTAAGTTGTTATTTGCTATTACCTAACTTACTTTCATTTCTATCTCAGTTAAAAACATAATATGTTAAGGTTCTAAATTTTAGAAGTAATGGGAATGCAAGAATTATATCCACATACATGGCTGAAAAATAAACCAGAATTGTTGTTTTAAGCATTGAAAGTCTATGTTTGTTAAAGTTTATATATGCCAGAAATTGCAACGAAAATAAATTCTGCAGATACACTCCTGACAGAATATTCTTCAAATGTTCTCCATCCAGTCCAATTCAGAAATAAATAATTTCACACACATAAGTAGATGTGGTTACTCGTGTTTCAAAACACTTTTGAATGCCCAGATGTAAATGGAATAGGGAAATTCTGGGAGGGAGGGAAATGAAGAAAAAAAGAGAAATAAATCAAAATAAATATTTTACAATCATAAACAGGAAGGTTTTCTATCTTCCAAATTAATTTTCTTTATTAATTTAATTCAATTCTGGAAATTTACCCACTGATAACAGATAAAAATCTCACAGTTTCTCTGCTAAACACAAGAAGCAGCATTTATGTGTCTCTGCTATTAATTTCGATGAAGTTATTTTGCACATGCAATCTGACCAAATGTTTCCCAGGCACAGCCCCATTCTGATGCAGTTCATTTGAAGCACTATGCTATCAAACCTTTTTATTTACTTTAGAAAGTTCTTAGGAGAAAAAGCAATTCATGACATAGCTATTATATTATGATACTTTCTGTACTGTCTGAAGTAATAATGTGATTCAATTTCAAAGCATTTTATATAAGAGCTGATGATTGCAGAAAATGTAATTTCTTTTTGATTCGTGAGCACAAAAGTATGCATTTTTCTTACAGTATTTCACACTGCTCTTTAGAAATGTGATAATTTTACTAAACTTTACTTAACAATGCTTGGTTTGATATGGCCCTTCCATTTTCAAAATAGCCTGGAAACATGCACATTTACAGATAGATAATCTGCAAAGTTAATGTTGTTGCATTTTGTGAGCAACAGACCCCAGGGGATAGATCACCTGTGTTCTTCCTGGAGAACGTTAACACAAGTCAAACTTGTCAAGGATTATTACCACTGAATATATTCCTACTTACTGGGAGAGGGTCCAAGGTGCTGAAAACCATAATGAGCATATTATTTGTTAATAGCTGATGGTTTAAAATTAAAGAAATAAGAGGGACCATTATGGAAGTTCCAGTTTGAAGTCACCAATTTAAATTTTGAACACGGGCATTTATGTCTGTATTTTGTCCATATACAAATGGCTATGAATATATTGGAATGGACACAAAGAAGTATCACAATGGGATACCCAGAAGATGGTGGAGTCACCATCCCTGAAGCAGTCCAAGGAATGACTGGACATGACACTCGGTGCCACGCTCTGGTTGACAAGGTTGGACTTGATGATGTTGGAGGTCTTTATCCAACATAAATTATGCCATTATTCTGCTATGAGAAAGTTGTACAAACTTTTACCTTCTAAGCCCTTTTTGATGAAAACGCTTAAGGAGAAAGAATTTCACTGAAGTCCAAGTTATTTGACATCTCACAGTGGGGACTTAAAACAGGTTCTCATAAAAGTAAATCTATGGCACCAAATTTAGCTTCATATGCTGCCCATAACTATGCAAAAACAAAAATGATGAAATATTGTAGTCAATTTTGAGAAACTCTTGTACAAGAACAACAATTCATAATAGATGCTTGAATTATTAAATTATTATGTGATCGAGAGTCACTAACATAGTAAAATGGATGATGAATTACAGTTTAATTACTGTAGGGAAAACTTCTAACTCCAAGAGTTTTGGATTGAAGACTGTAGGAAATTGTATTCAAAATAACAGAATATACATTGTATTTAGAACTTTTGTTGCCCTAATTGCTACATGTATATATTATTTTATATATATATCTCAAATCATATAATAAATATATAAAAATTATGTAAACTATAAAAAATTATTAAAAGTAGATTTATTTGGTTTAACAAGGTTAATGTGATGCAAGATTTTAGGAGAAACTTATTTTGTTTTTCTCTTAAAATACCCAGATTGCAGTATTAGTGGCTAAACAGAGCGTGGCTTCAGACACCAGATGATTCAAAAGAGCTGAAAACATCAGTATGTGTAGGTCTCACTGGTGGGTCTCAAAGACAGCAAAATGCTCTTATTGCATCTTCACTGTACGTATCTTACTCTCACAAATGCGTCTTCAAGCATTTAAGTGTTCAGATACTCTTAGGCATTCAGAGATGACACAAAATACCTTGGCATATTGTCAACTCTCCACCCTCTCCTTCCAGCTGAAGCTGTGGTCACTTCGGCTTCCTTTCCTCTTCTTTGGCTCTGGGAATGGATCAGCTCCTGGGCAGCTGGCAAGGGCTGTGCTGAGTATGAATAGAGGCCAATCAAATTCCTGGTAGCCTTTTTTTTCTCTAACTGTGAACACTTTTTGGTCTGTCCAGCTGCCAGTTTTCCAAAACACTCAAAAATGTAATAAAATTTTAAATCTAAGTTCTGTGGAGAGAAAACCATCAGTAAATGACTAACATAGGATGTGAAATTGATAAGTAGAAACTCACAACATTTTGGTTCAGAGGTATTCTTAGGTAGGAAATTCAAACAGGGGCTACAAGGAGTGGTCTCTCCACTCTTGAATAAAAAGGAAAGCTTACACAAACCAAGAGTTTGGTAACCATGAGGCTATGGAGGTGTAGTGGCTGGAGATCACTTAAAAAAGAATTATTCTCCAAAAGCAGCCTGAGCTGTGCAACACAGACTACACTAATGGGAAAGTTTCCAGTCACAGTTTGCTGAATGAAGAAATAAGATGGAGATATGATTTTTTTTTTCCTCTTTGTCTCTGTAGTGCATATTTGATTGTGTATTTGAACATAGGCTGCTTTGTAAATGGTCGTAAAGGTATTTCATTGAGTAAAGGGAAATGGGAAAGTCTCCAAAACAAGACTGAACATGGATTAGTCAGAATTTACTTCAGAGAGCCTCAGCTTGATAAAGCTTTGCTCAGTACTCTGGAAGAAATTCTCTTGCTAATGCCCCACTCAGGTGACCTCATCATCAACAAAATGAAAATTATGTTCCTTTTTAACAGGACACAATTTAAACTTAAGCTTAAAATATGGGAGATGGTAATTATTCCTACTTCTCCATGAAAATAGCTATTGCATTACTTCTCTTATAGATTTTAAACAAAAAGCAAACAAAAATGCTGTCTCTGCTTTATCAACTGAGGTTTTTCTGCATAGATGAGAACTCTGAAACGCCATTTGTCTTCTCTAATTAACCAAAATCTGCATATGCTTTATATTTTACTAAAATTCCTGTGTTAAGAGTGCCTCTTGAGAATTCCCTTAGTAGCATTTTCAGGTGAAATTTCTTATTTCTGTTGCCAAAAAAAAACCTGTGAAAGGACTGGAATCAGTTACTTCTGATTAAATTTGACCATATAGCTAAATACACAGTCCATCACCAGGTTGGTAGCCACCTCTTTTAGTCAGCTTTTATATGGATGTATTGTTGTCATGTCGCTTCTCCTGGAAGGAAGCAGTGCTGTTAGGGGTATGACCATTCTTACAGAAGTGAGAAGCTGTGGTTGAAAATGGGAATAAATACTTTGTTCAGAAAGGAAAGTCACACTGGGTTTGCCTCAAATCAGAATTTTTGATTCCTCAAATCAGAATCTGTGTGACACAAAGGAGTGGTTTTGTGGAGGATTGATCTGTTTAGGAAATAGCTGTCTCGAGTCATGAGAGTGCTTTTAACCAAAAGCAGAATATCAGCTCCTGAATGCAAAGGGATATAAGGGTATACTAACCCTGAAGTCCTGTAAGAAGCTCTGAGCTACTACTAAACTTCACAGAAGCCTCATCTTCAGTGACATTTTGAAACATCACATATAAGAAGAAGTTTCGTAAAACCAGCTAATGGGATAAAAACTGACTTGATGCAAAGTGATAGAGAAAATAGTGAGGGAGGGAGGGAGGGAGGGAGGGAGGGAGGGAGGGAGGGAGGGAGGGAGGGAGGGAGG
>VZUI01045728.1:0-25474 GCA_013401135.1 Cettia cetti | reverse complement strand
AAAAAAAAAAAAAAAAAAAAAAAAAAAAAAAAAAAAAACCAAAAAAAAACAACAAGGAAACACGTTGGCGAGATGTACTTATCGTTTGATCTGTCCCAAAAGTCTGGTTTCTTGGCTGGATTTCCAGGTATTTCAGCGCTGAGAACGTGGCAGTGTTTTAACTCCATTCCAGCAGTTCAGCCTGTGCTCTGGGATTTATCCTGGCTGCCCTTTATCTCTGCAGCCACACTTGCACATGGAACCCGAATTAAATGCCCAGGGCTAAAACTCTTCCTCTGATGATTCTGTCCCTGTGTGTGACAGGGGTGCCCCGTGGCAGGGAGGCGGCCGTGCCTGGCCCGCAGTCAGAGCTGCTCTCCTGGATGCCCCACGGACATTCTGGTTAATATTCCTCCCCTTGCACAACACTGCACAAATATTGAGCTTTGGCAGTATTAGCTGGGAAGATGAAGGTGCAGTGAGGCTGGAAGTCAGCTCGTTTATCTCCCTCAGTGCAGGGAAATGCAAGGGACACCCAGGGCATCCCATACAGGCACTCCCCCCACTTACCCATCCACACCCCCCAAACTGTGCAGCCACAGCCTGAAAGCAGAAATATTCCCCATGCAATTGGCCTTGTTCTCTTCTGATCCCCTGCAATCCTTTTTCCAGCCTTTGGACCCCGTGGGATACAAAGCCTTGGCTTTCACAGCTCCTCATGAGTGGGAAAGGAGAACATGGCAATGTTCACTCCACGCTGAGGCCAGGTGGGTTTGCTTTCCCACCAGCTCAGGCTGAGTTTAAACCTGCTGGGTTCCTCAGTGGAGGATGGGTTTGGCTCCCTGTGTGCACTGACCAGGGGAGGCCGAGCCCCCAGTGGATCTGGTTGGAAACAGCTCAGACAGATTTTTGGCTGAATGGTTCACTCCAGGCGCTGTAGTGTTTGGAAGGTTTGGTTAGAAATGGGCGTAATTATGGACAGGACAGCCTTGTTGAGCACTGTCCTTGCCAGGCTGGAGTTTTGGTTTCAGAACTGCTGTCTGTGGGTTTCCACAGCATCTCGGAGTTCCTCATGTGCAATTTGGATTTCAGCAGGCTTTTTCTGTAAGGCACAGATGCTGCCTTCGGCTGACACAGGTATGTGCAGCATCACAAGGTGTCAGCAGGCTTGCTGAGTCCCAGATTTCCCCTCAGAGCTGGGCAGAGGAGGACCTTAATGCTCCATCCTTCAGCAGCACAGCCAGAGCGGGGTCCACCTTGTGATACCCTCACTGAAAAGCTCAGGATCTGCAAACCAAATGCACTGCTCACTGCTTGGCAAGTGAGCTGCAGGTGAGGGTGAAGAGGGCAGAACCAGCTTGCTGGCCTCAGTCAGGACCTTTCATCCTTCCCAACAGAACAATCTGGAAAGGCAGAGAACCAAAAACCCAGTCAGCCTGTACTTCTGGAAATTTCTGAGGTTAACAGGGGCTGTCTCAGTCTCAACTTTCGCAAAGACAGGTTTAATGGAAATGAAGAAAAACTGCTTGTTTGTAGGGTTTGTATTTTTACCCCAGCAAACCCAGGAGATGGATTAAACTGAGGAATGCCTTGTTCTTCAGTTTATTCTCAAAATATAACACACATCCAGAGGGATATAATTTTTCTGTTAAGTTTACCACGCTGTCTTTGTTAGATTCACTTGTCACGGTAGGAACCTCAGCCGAGAGGCAAAGCCGGCAGCTCCTGCGCGGCGGGTCCGGGCGGCGCCCGGGGCTGTCCCGGTGCCCCGGCCCCGCCACCGCCGCGGCTCCTCGGCACGGAGCCCACCCCGGCACGGCTCCGGGAGCACGCCTGAGCTCCAGCTCGGCACTGGAGCCGTCTGCTGTCCCCTCCAACACCTGAGTGACTGTGACTGCCCGTGGAGCCCTCTCTGTGCCCCCACCAGGGGAAGGTTTTAGTGCCAGTCACCCAAAGCCCGGGGGGTTCCAGGCACTGAGCTGTGCCACAGCTCGTGCTGACAGCTGTGCTGCCTCCCTCGGAGCTGCACTGACAGCTCCTCTGCCTGTGCTCCTGCTGCATCTCCCCCTTTTGTCTCCATCCTCCCCCACCTGCATCTCCCCCGTTCCCTCAGCAGAGGGGTTTGTGCCAGGCAGGCCAGGCCCCTTCATCATCTACTCCAGTGCTGGCCTGCGGGTGTCAGGGCCATTCCCAGGGCAGCCCTGTGTCCTTCCCTTGCCCAGCTGTGGGGCAGTCCGGGCTGTGAGCCTCCAGCCCCGCTCTGTTGCACTCTGTGCTGGCTGAGGCTGGGAAAGCATGCTCTCGTTGGTATGATGTGAGACGGGCCAGCAGCTCGAGGTTATGATGCAAACACTCTTCTGCCAGTGCCTACATCAGCTGTGCTGAGTTCACACGTCAGAGCAGTTGCAATGATTTCCTCGGTGCTGACTAACAGGATCATGAAGGCTGTGGCTGGTTCCACCTCTTCAGAGCTTGACTCACCAGCTTTGTTCAGAGGATCAGTTGCCAAATTCGAAGTTAGACTTTATGAATCATATTTATTTATATTAGGGTAGTGCTTGGGAGGTCTAGTCCTGGGCCAGGAGCCTGCTGTGTTAGTGAGGTGCTGCACAGCATCCTGGCCCGAGGGCTTGGCTGTTGCTTCCAAGAGGAAAGAGAAGGGCAGGGAAAGGCAGGAGTCACCCACAAAGACTGGGGAATACCATTTGTCTTCTTGCCAAATCTTCATAGGAGATGCTGGGAAGGAGAGAAAGCTTTTGCTTTCCCGGATAGGGGAGGGGACCACACCACCCTGCTGCAGAGAAAACATTCCCTTTCCATGCTGTCGCTCAAACCAGCCACTGGTGTAAGATGCATACAGAGGTTTGGGGTTTGCTGGCTTAACATGACTCTTTCATGGCAAAACCTCTTTCTGAGGAAAAGAGAAATGCTCCCAGCACTGGCAAATCAGTGCATTATCCCCTAGATTAATGACTGTAAAGTGAACTCGGGTACTCGTTATTTATTCAGAGGTTGACGAGAAGCCCGTGGTGGATGCCGAGGTGTGCCTGCGTGCCGTGGGGTGGGGCCGGCACAGCCGGGCTGAGCTCTGCCCCAGCCGGGGAGGGAGGGCAGGGAGGCAGCGGGGGGAGCAGGGCCCGCGGGCCGGATCCGCACCCGCAGCGTGGGAAGAGCCGGTTCTGGCAGGGAACCACCGCACCCTGCTCCCACTGCTGACACTCGTTCACACGTAGCGTTTCAGTGGCATCTCCGTAGCATTCTCTGTGCTTGCAGGCAACTCCAGCTCCTTTTCCCCCCCTCAGTAGTAGCGAAAAGTTCCTTTTTTAACCAGTTTAACCGGCTGGATCCCCGCTGACCTGTCAGCCATGCTACACCGAAATGTTCCGAGGCTGCCCCGCGGTGTGATGCTGATTAGCAGCCTTTTCACATGGAAAAGTACGTAGAAAAGCTAAATCTTGTCTACACGCGTAGAGGCTCTGAGCTGAGTGTAGAGCAGCGCCGGGGCAGGGATGAGCTTGGCCCAAGGCAGTTATTTCTGCAGCTCTCCCAGCCTTGTGCTAAAAAAATCAGTGGGATAATTGACAGGTCTGGGTGTCTGCTGCTGCCTTGTTTGCTTTTGCTTTCCATGCCATACTGTGGCTTTGAAATGCAAATTGCAAACTTTATGTGGTCCGTCAAAGGGAGTTTGAGTTATTTTGATGTATTTTTGATGTGCTCTGGAGCATCACAGACTTTGAGGTTTACTTGGGAAGGTAAGAACTGCCTCCCATCAAAGATGACAGCGCAGGAAGGGGCTGAGGGAATTTGCAGCGAGGGCTGAAAGCCGAGGCATCGCCGCGTGGAGCTCCAGCGCTCGCCAGGAGGTTCAGGCACCGGCGTGTCAGGTGTCAGCTCCTCAACCCTTCTCTCTGCTGGCGTTTGCCGGAGCGTGCCTGGGGCCGGGGTCGTGCGGGACAGCGGCGACTTGGCTTGTATTGCATCCCGCGCTGCTGCTGCACCACCACAGCCCCTCTGTTGGCTCTGTGTGCGTGTCCCTCGACAAACTGGGCTACTTAAACACCCCGGTGTGGTGGGCAGAGCTGGCCCCATGCGTGGTGGGGAGCACGGAGCCAGCCCTCCAGCTCTGGGGAATATTTTAGGCACTGGTGTAAGACAAATGAGAAGTGCCGTTCCTTCAGTGGGCTACAGAAACTGGGTTGTATTGAAAGAAATGTTATATAAGGGCCTAAAATTAGCAGGATGGAAAAAGAAGTCTGCTAAATACTCCAGTCTCTCTGTTGACACAAGCAGACTTCCACCAGAAGGGGAGGGTTTCTTAATTATAGTTTTCTGACGTATTCCGGAAATTAGGGATGGAAAGAGACCATGAGTTTGGGTCGTCCACCCCACTGGGGGGATGATCCAGGCAGCCCTGACCCGTAACTCCCTCCCCACACGGGATCTGCCCTGCCATGCCACAGCAGAGCGGGGTGGGAACAGCTCCTGTCCCGTCTCCTCGGGAAGGAAACTCTGCACAGCTGGCACTGAGCAGGAAAATGGGGCTGGTGCTGGTGGATTTTGGGGGGAGCAGTGTGGGAGCCAGTAACTGCCCCCCTGAGACAGGCTATCCATGGATGAGCATCCCTCAGGAGGGAAGAGTGGCCTGTTCCCTGCTAGGCACCCAAGCAAACAGATCGATTTTTGGGGGACCCAGCTCTTGAACTTGAGCCTCAGTATGGCTGAGGATTGTTCTCCCAGCTTTTGGCTCTGCCAGCAGACTGGCTCGTTTGCTTTTCATGATTTATCTCATAAGCTGTGAGCTTAGAGTCCTTCCTGGCCCTGTAGATACCAGTTTTCTTTTGCTCTTTATCCGAAGAAGTGCTCGGGGATGCCGGGCAGGTGCTGCTGCTCCCCGGAGCTCCGGACACAGCCCAGGGCAGAGCGAGCGTTTGGCCATTTCCCGGCGCTGGGAGCGCGGGGGCCGGCAGGGAGGGGAGGGGAGCCTGTCCCGAGGGAGGGGAGCAGAGCCTGTCCCGAGGGAGGGGAGGGGAGCAGAGCCTGTCCCGAGGGAGGGGAGGGGAGCAGAGCCTGTCCCAGAGGAGGGGAGCAGAGCCTGTCCCGAGGGAGGGATGGGAGCAGAGCCCGTCCCAGGGGCTCGCAGCAGGGCCCGTCCCGAGGGCTGGCTCTCCCCTCCGGGCTCGGGCAGCCGCCTCTCCCCGGCTGGTGCCCGCCCTGCCGGCGCTGGCGGCGCGGGGAGCGCTCGCTCACCCCAGCGCTGTCATCCCTGACAGAAAACATCATCCGCCCCCGCGCCCGGCATCGCAGGAAATCACTTTATATAGAGGTGGGAACCACACTCCCCAGCCGCCCCGGCGCCGGGGTTTGCCTCGCACATGGCTCCCAGCACCTTCCCGGGAGGAGGAGGAGGAGGAAGGCCGGGCCCTGCCGGAGCCCAGCGCGGAGCGGGCCCTGGCCCCCAGGCTCTTCACCCCCGGCCCTCCCTGGGCTGTTCCCGCCGCAGGTGCTGGGACAATGGCCAGCAAAGCTGTTTTCCAGCTGAAAAGGGTATTTCCGCAGAACAATGGGCTTGGGGTTCTTTCCGGGAGCGGGTTTGTTTGGGGGCTTTTCCCCCTATAGATAATTTGGAGTTTGGTTTTTTTTTCCAAAAACCTGAAATTATTTGGGAATACTTTCGCAGGGGTTCATGGAAATTGTAGCCCAGCACCTTGTGTGCCTGTTCCTCCCTGTGCTCTGGGATCCCAGGATTGAACGTCCTGTCCCTGGGGTACCACAAGGGTCGTGAAGAGAGGAAGCCACGCAGTAAGAGAAGTTCAGGAGTTGTTGTCCAAAGATTAAATTAAGAGGTATTAAGAGAGGATAAGAATCCAGGAACTAAAGCTGTGAGTTATCATGACCTGAACAAAAAACTGTTGATGTTTCTGGGGGAGTGAGAGCTGGAGCCCTGCTCAGTGTGTGGGTCCCACCAGGCTGGCAGGGTCTGGTCAGAGCAGTGCTGGGGCAGGGCCACGGGGCTGTGTTCAAGGTCTGAGTGTTTGCCAGGAGCCAGGGACTCCCATTCCTCTTTCCCCATCGCTTGCTGGGATACTGCTAAGGGCAAAATGGGAGATTCACTGATGAGAATGGGCTGAGCTATTTTTAGCAGAGGCTCATAAATCATCTAATATCTCAAGTTTTTGTTTTGAAGTTTAAATTCAGACAATGGAAAATAGTGCTCCCAGATCAAATAAACATTCTCTTTCTATTGACAGAAAAATAAACATAAGCTGCTTAAATATCTGTAGAGTATAATTTATTAATCACATGAGAATGAAAAACACAAGCTCACTGTGATCCTGAGAAAAGTATGAGTCTCGAGAGTGTACGAAAGGCTGGGAGAGGTCAGGACTGTTGGAGCTGGAAAATGGAACAGTTGTGGTTTCCAGGCTGGGATGTGGCACAGAGAAGGCTTTGGTGTCTCCAGACTGCACTGGGTAGGGGGTTGTTTTGAGGTGGTTCACGACGTAGGACCAAAAGGCTCATAAATATATATATGTATTGAGCAGGTACACATGCAGCACCTGTATTTATAGACATAAAACCTGCTGACCTCCCCCACCTACAGGCTGTGTTCACCCACCAGATCTACCTGGCAGTGACAGGCTGCTCCTGCAGTGCAGTCCTCAGGGCTGCTGGGGGCTGCAAGGGCAGGCTTGTGTGGATAGGGATATTTGACCAGTCAGGATAAAAGATGGGTTCAAAATTGCAAATGTTTTCTGGCAAGAGAAAATAGCACAATTTCCAGTTTGGAGCCATTCAGCTTTATCCTGAAAGCATATGCAATATCTCTGGCACTGCATTGCTCCATAACTTTTAATTATCACTCCTCATCACCATCCAATGGCTGGGAATCTGTCATTGGATCTTCCCTGCCTTTGCCTGGGGTGCTTGGAGCAGCAGCCCCGTGCTGGGAGGATTGAGCATCTCCTTCCCAACGAAAGTCCAGAGAGGTTGTGAGGTGGGACCTGCAGAGGCAGGAGGGCTCCAAGGCTCTGTGCTGGCAGGGGCTCCCAGGGCAGCACACGCTGCCTGGGCAGAGCTGCTGCTCCCACCTGCTCACTGCTTCAGCTGCTGGGCTCACCACAAGACTTTTTCCCTTTGTGTCATGCAAGAGCCAAATTGAAAAGATATTTTATCTGCAAAGACTCTAAGAAGTGCCTAAGTCATGGGTCTGTTCAACACATGGTCCCAAGCATATAAATCCTTGAAGAAAGCTTAGGAAAATAGTGAGTTAATTCTTATAAGACATTTTCCATTTCCCACGGTACTGAAATCAGTCAATTTCTGTTGTACTGGGGGAAAAAAAAATCACCCAACCCCCGAGAAAACAAATAATTTAAAACCCAAGAACTGTGCTTTTCTTCTTTAGCAAAATCTCTGCAGAGACAGGGCTTTAGAGCTTTCTTTTGATTTTGGAGAGAACCAATTTAGAAAATAGTTGGAAGGTGGTTTCCAGTAGCAATAAATCCAAAGAGCTTTGACAGTTTCATCTTTTCAATTACAAAATGAGACTTTGCTTTGGTTATGCTTAGAGTCAAGGTCTGACTTTCCAAGCTCTCTCCAGGCACCCTCTAATTCCAAACCCTCTGGCAGTTTCTTTCCCAAGAAGGGCTCAAACCTCTTTTCTGCCACTTGACTTCTCCCAGTTTCCCCCCTTCAGCCATGGGGATGCCAGATCTGCAGACGTGGTGATGGTTTGCATCTTCCAAAGCAACATCAAGCAGGGCGAGGTCAGTGGAGCAATTGCACAGGGAGTCACCTGGGCAGACTGGTCTGGGTGCAAATGGGCAGCCCCAGTTTCCTCAGCTGTGGTCTTGGTGAAACAGCATGAGCTTGGGCCGGCTGCTTTTCCTTTTATCCCGCACTCAAAGGTCAGTACCACGCCCATGGCCACGTCCAGCCCTCCTTCCCTGGTTCACGTGCAGGGCAGGAGGGACCCTGCTGGACACAGCCCCCCTCTCCAGGGCTGGGCTCCCAAGGGAGACGCGTCCAGGGCTGCCCAGAAGCTCTGCCAGGGCCTGTGCCATGCTCCCAGCTCACCTGGCCCTGCCCAGCCCCTGCCCCTGGAAGCAAACCCGCTGTGGTGTTTGGGAGAACCCAGCACTGAAATCCTCACTACTCAAAGAGCGGAGATTGAATTTTTTTTTCCAAAACTAGAAGACGAGATCATGAAATCCTCCAGCTGCCTCTGAGCTTTGCTGGGTGGGAGGGCTGACCTTTCTGTGCTGCCCAGCCTGTATTCTTTCACAGAAAGCTTCTGCTTTTCCTCAGGCCCCAGCATCATTCCCAGCCCTCCTTTGCCCTCCCACTATCAGCAGCAGCCACATGCACATTCCGACCTGCTTCATCTTTTGAGCAACTTCAGATGAAGAGTTTTGAGGGGGAAAAAAAGAGTTCTCTCTAACTGGACATCTCTGTGACCTTGAGTTAGTTTAAATAAACAATTGTCTTTTAAGGTCTTACCGCCAGTGAAAACTTGTCTTTCTGTCTGCCAGTGCAATTCTTTATGCTGCTGGTTTCACTCCCCAAAGCTGAGAAGCAGAAAAACAACCTCCCTTCTCCCTTCCCTCTTTCCCTGTGCAAGTGCAGGCAGTTGCAGGATGGCTGAATTCCCCCTGCAGCTGCTTCCAGGGGGGTTTAGGCAACTGGGATGTTAATTGGAGATCCTGCTTTTAGAGAGAGATGCCAGGAGCCCAGAGGATCTGGGGACAGTCACAAGTGTGTGGGGCAGGGACAGGGCAGGGACAGGGCAGGGACAGGGACAGGGACAGGGGCAGGACCTGCTCTGGCACAGCTGGCTGCACACACTGAGGTTGTTCCTTTACAAACTCTGCAGTTTCTGTCCAAACCAGAGCAAAATTTTCTTGAAGGCTTTGTCATGCGCTCATTTTTGAAAGGGGAGAGGGTGGTTCAAAGGGAAGGAGTGACTCACCCCAGCCTGCACTGGTGGGAGCTGCAGGGTCAGCAGGAGCTGACCCCTTGGTTTTCTGCCTCGAAAAGATGTCCCTTCCCTTCTGTCTGCTCACTGGGACAGCTTGAGGAAAAGACCTCCAGGCAGCTGTTTGATGAATTTTCATCAAGCTAGGCATGAGGAGAATAAAGAATGGAGAAACAGAGACAGGGAGGGGAACAAATCAGGAGGGGCATCCTGGGGGGTTACCCCAGAAAAGTTTAAAAGGAGCAGTTAGGGAGACTGAGTCTGGTTTGATGCATGCCTGCAGCTGTGAGAAAGGAAACCTCACTCCTGTTTCTTTTCAGGGAACCAGGGCTGTTCAATTTGCATAAATAAGTAGGATTTCATCAGAGAAATGCCTAAGTGTTTTGTCAGTTTTTCCTATTAATTGGGTCATCTTAGTGGGGCCCCAAACTTTGATCCAGATCAAACAGGCACAAGTGTGGCTATCAGGGGCAGGAGCTGCTTTCAAAGGAACAAGCTGTGAGCTGGAGCTGAATCTGATGGAGCAAATACCCGAGCCCTGCACAGAGCCCAGGACCTTAGGCCAAAAGACTTTAAATGGAGACATAAAACAAGAGGTGGAGATCTTGCAAAAGGAATTAAAGCAGATCTAAGGCAGCAAGAGACTTTGCAGAAGGAATTAAAATGAGATTAGAGCAAATTCTAATAAAGAGCTGTAGGCTTCAAAAAAGAAAAAAAAAAAAAAAGTTAAAGGAGTATCTGGAAGCTTCCCAGGGAGGCTGTGAGGAGTCCTGGAGTCCTGCAGGCAGAGCTGGGGCTGTGCTGGGGAGGGCAGCTGAGCAGGGGGCAGTTGTGCAGCCCTCCCTGGACACCCACAGGACCTTTGGCCAAGGCAGAGCTCGCTAACCAAGGGAGCTGCAGCAGGAAGGGAGGGGAAGGGGCTGGAAAAGCCCCTACCAAAGCAAAGGAAAACAGGCAAAGGGCAGTCAGATCCCGGCTGAAATGAGCCCAGCTAACTCAAGGCCAGGAATCTCTTGCAATTTTCTTTAGTACCAGCACACAGAGGCCTTGAGGAGAGGTCAGACTATCTCCTTGCAAGCAGTCTTTGAGAGGAAAATATTCCTGAGGGGATTTATTTGCTGAGCTGGGAGCACAGAGCACCAGTGACTGTGGCCATGTTCTGCTGGTGCTGCAGAGCTGGAGAGACACCCATGGAACCAGGGCTGGGCAGTTAGAGGAGAAAAGGAATCCCACCTGGACTCCTGATATCTCCAGGGACATCAGGGTGCCCATGGGGGCTTCCCAGGCGGCCTTTGCTCAGCCTGGAGCAGCTTTGCTGGGTCTGACCTGTGAGTCAGGAGCCCAGAGCCACTCAGGAGCAGAGCAGGGACATCCTCCCCTGAGCCAGCCCTCAGGGCTCCAGGAGCTGGGCAGGGAGGGCACTGCCCCTCTGCTCCACTCCCTGCTCGGCTGCAGCCCTGCATGGGGAGGACAGAAAGCTGGGACCTCTGTGACCCTGCTCTGCTCTGAGAGGACCGGGAGCTTTTGGGTTGAGTGCTGGCTGCAGTGGTGGGAAGGAAGATGCTGCCCATTGCTTTCCTCGGGTACAGGATGGGGAACAAATCCTCGTAGCTGAGTGTTTCCAGGACTTGCACTCTCCTGATAATCAAATGAAGCACCTGGGCCCTAAGCCTTGGTTATTCTGTGTGTCCAACATATTTGTTTTGATAAAGATATTAACAACTTCTAGATCCTTCCTGGTAATTAGATGCCAATCTTGTACGAGGTCTCTCTCTCTGTGTAGTGAAATTTCTGTTGTTATCTTGCAGCAAGGGACCATCTCTGACTGACAGCACAAGAGCTTTGCAGCAACAAGAACTGGTAGGAGCTTGGCAATTAGAGCCTATAAATGGCATCTCCTTTGAATGGTGGGTAATTTAAAGTGATTAAAGACAGATTAGCCAGGCACAACAAGTGAAGGAAGGAATGGATGGCAGGGGCGTGCCCCAGGCTGATGCCTTGCTGCTGCAGGACCCTTCCTTTCCGTGGCCAGCAGTGAAGTGGTGTTGGCACAGCAGGCTGGAGCCCTCGTGGCGTGATGGGATAAGGGAAAGGGAGAGGGCTGAGGGGTCAGTGGCCACAGCTGAGTGCTGAAATCCAGAGTGATACCCTGTGCTCAAACAAGTGAGGAGTGCCCCTCCTCTCCCTTCCAGCCCCCTCAGCCTTGCCTGCAATGTGCTCTGGCAACACTCATGCACCGTTTGGTTGAAATAATTTCTAGCTGGCTTGAGAAACCCTCTCTCCTCTCATCAAGGCAAGTCAAACGCCCTGCATGCTGAGCAGAAGAACCCCAAAGCCAAGCCGTGCCATGAATGCCTTGTGCAGGATTTTGTAGCTGGTGCTTCCTCCCCACCTCTGTCCCTGTCTCTGCACCTGGGCGTGCCTTGGATGTGGCACGGTGTCCTGTGGAAGAGTCCCACACCTCTGCAGGCCTTGTCCACAGGGGCTGCTGCTGCTCATTAATCTTTTAGCTGTCTGGTAGCTCTTGTAGAAGGAATTACATTTGGGGGCTTATCAGTCTGTCAAAATTTCCCTTGATGGCTGCTTCAGTAAACTCACACAGATCTTATCAGCTCTCCTTGCTTCAGCCTCCACAGAACTTATTAAAGCACCAAATATGCTGGGAAATTCCGTGTGAAGGTTGGGTGGTTGGTATGAGAGCATGGCCCCCACAGCAGGGACTCTGGCTGGGTGTTTGCCTTCCTGAATCCCTTCCCACATCCCAAGGGAGCTGCTGTGTGACCAGAGCAGGAGTTGAGGAGCCAGGAGGGCACCTCTGCTCTCAGCAGCCCCCTGCCAGTCCAAGTCCCTGGCCCTGGGCAGACCCTGAAAGACCCAAGAGTTTGCCCTGATGGTGGCTCAGTGCAGGACCTCGGGCAGTTGAGTATCTGCTGATTTTTCTTAAATCACCTCTCTGGGCCAGGAGATTTCAAGCTGCATCGATAGCAGCTGAATTTTCGGTGAGTCTGGGCAGGCTGTGGGGTTCCAGTTGCACTCATGTTTCGGGAGGCTCACCGAGCTCCTGGAGGCCCACACTGTCAGCAGCCCAGAGGAGCTGCAGGCTCTGAGTGCTGTGCTGCAGCTCTGCACTTTCTCCCACACCCCCTGCCTCTGTTTGCCCGTCAGCCTCACTCAGCTGAGCACTCGTGGCTTGTTGACAGTGCTCTGCCGTGGCCTGATCAAAAAGAGACGTGGGTGAGGGACGATTGGAATCGTGGTGTGCCTGCAAGAAATGGATTTCTTTTATTCCTTGGAAGTCTCACAGCATACAGAAATGCCTTTGTGGCAGCAAATGTCATTGAAGGAAACTCATTAGCCCAGGACAAGATTGAAATATAGTGGTGAATATCTGGATTTCTTTGAATTTCTGGCTTACGATGCTTTTGTACCCAATCTCATTTGCAGTGAACCTGCTCCACAGGTTTCCAAACCATTTATCTTAACGTTGCAGGCACACAGAAGATCCCACAAGCGATAGCAGGGGTAATTTCCTGGTGGTGTCTTGGGGAGGGAATGCTCTTTGGCTGCGTGTTCAGCAGGAGCTGCCAGAAAAGGGCATTTGGAGGTTTCCATGACAGCTCCTTCCCACTGCTGGAGCCACAAGCTGCGGCTGGGGACACTTTAAAGCACAAGAAGGAAAACGCAGACACCCCTCTCATTTGGAGCCCGCAGGGCCATTAGTGGACCTCGTTTTGTCGGTTTTGATCTGCCAGCCTCGGCATTTGGAGAACCTTGCAGGGCTGGGGCTGCGGGCGTGGCTCCTCCCTGCGGAGAGAGGCTGGGGCTGGGAGCATCCCCCCCTTCAGCCCCTCGGAGCTGTCCCAGGGCTGCGGGCAGCGCTGCTGTCACACCAGCGCTGGGGCTGGGAGCATCCCCCCCTTCAGCCCCTCGGAGCTGTCCCAGGGCTGCGGGCTGCGCTGCTGTCACACCAGCGCTCCCGGAGCGTCAGCCCGGGGCAGCCAGCGCCAGCAGATCACAATGGAAAAGGGAAGCACTGGGCTTGAAACAGATTTGCTGGGGCTGCTGCAGCCCTTTTATCCCCTCGTTATTCGTTAAACTGGGCCCTCCAGCAAATATTTTCACCCACGGTGAATAGGCGTGAGGTTTTTCCCTCTGTGCAGTCGAAGGGCCCTTGGCAGCGGGCTCTGGGGAGCTCCGTGCCCTGGCAGCAGAGGAGCAGCTCTCAGGGGCTGCAGGGTGGGACGGGAAAACCCTCCCAAGTCCTCCCGCAGAGAAAAGGACACGTCTCTATCCCTGGGGAACCTTTCCGGATTCCCTCCTGTCAGCAGCGCCGGCACCAAAGGAGAGGAGCGCGGTGTTCCCAGCACATCCCGCTTCCCCTGCCGCGGCCGCGGAGCTCGGCGGGGCCGGGCGGGCCGGATCTCCGAGCTGCTGGAGCAGCAGCCAGGGAATGGCCTCAGCGGCGTTGCATAAGCGGGGTATTTGCAGACGCAGGCGAGTTCTTGTGCTGATGTCAAAGAGCAGAGCTCAGCTGGAGTCAAGGCAAATCTCCACCTACTAAGGATCAGCATGTGGTGCCAAAACTCTGGAGTGTTTTGTTTTCAGGGCACCAGGAAAATATTTCAGGGTTGGATTTTTCTTCCTGCGTTTGGAGAGCTGGAGTAAACAGTGGCGTGGAGCAGCTGTCTCAGTGCTGAGGTCCCTGCTGGCCAGGCTCCTCGGCAGCTGCGGGAGTCACAGGGTGCTTCAAGGGGGAGGCAGTTTCTCCCCATGAGACTCGGGCCCAGGCCGGTTCCAGGGACCCTGCTCGGGTATTCAGGCTGAGGCTTTCCCACTGTGAGGCCGGGTCTGGTGGCACTGCAGGCTCCTGCAATGGTGATCCCAGGCTTTCCGGGCTGGGGGACACCAGCAGTGGGGAGGGGAGGCACAGCTGCCAGCTCCCCTGTCCCCCCAGCTGGGGGGCCTCAGACGGGGACAGTGCAGCTTGCAGAGCCCGGTGGCACTGCCCGCTGTCCCCGTGGCACTCCGAGTGCTGTCCCAGGGAGAGGAGGGGCCGTTTCCCTGGCACGGGGCTCTCTGAGCCCGTGATCTCAGTGCAGCCCCCTGGCACGCAGCAGCCAGGAGAAGACAAGCCCCAGGCAGCGCCCGGGTACGTGACACACGTCGGAGGGAGGCGAGGGGGATCCACTCTCCGCGGGCACTTTCCCAGCACAGAATCCCTTTGAGCAGCTCTGGTGAGATGGGCAAGATGGGAGTGGCTCCTGTCTCCACCAAAAACCTCCCCTGGCTGAGCTACAGCGAGGTCCTGCCTCACGGGGCAGCCCAAAGAGCGCTGCTGCCCCAAACCCTGGGCTGGGAGCGCTTCAGGGCGGGGCAGGGACCCTCTGCACTCCGGTGCCTTTGCATCAGCCTCTGCTGGCCTGCCCCGGGGCTGCCGTCCGATCTCTGCGTCCCCCTGCTGCCCTCAGCCAGAGCGGGTGGGCAGCGGAGGGCTCAGAGAGGTGCCCTGCCCAGCCCCGCCGAGCCAGCGCCGTCCTCTTGACCGAGCGCGAAAAAGGAATTATTTATGTCTCCTGCATATTTCTGGGCCTGACTGCCAAAAATGGCAAGCAGCGCTGGGGCACGCTGGCGGTGCGGGGCTGGAGCGGCCCCGGAGGGACACGGGCAGGCACAAGCCCCGGCGCTGCCCGCCGAGTCCCGGCTCGCAGCGGGAGGGGGCGGACAGGGACGGGCCGGGGTGCTGAGCGTGTGCGGGGGATGAGCTGCGCAGAAATTACCCAAGGTTTCAGTGCGGTCTCTTTTTCCCCGAAGTACTTCTTATAAAAAAACACAAACCTTTTTTTTTTTTTAGCTGTCTGTAATGGATAAAAATAGCTAATATGTTATAAGCGAGGCAGAGGCGTGCCTGCCCCGAGGATGGCTGTCCTGGTTCGTGCCCCGCGACGTCTGATTGCAGCAGCCCTGGCAGATGGCTGCTGAGGGAGGAGCCGGCTTTTGGAAGGAGGGCTTCAAAACACCGATGTGATTAGAGGTGTCCGTCCCCTGAGAAGAGAGCAGAAATTATTCTGAACAGAAACGGGATAATGTCTGCTTAAATGTGGTGTTTTTCTCCATGCTTTCATGTAGGCAGGAGGCTGTGGGAGAGCAAAATGGGAGCAGGGACTGTTGTCCCACCAGCTGGGAACAGTCCTGGGTTTTGGGGATGCTCAGACCTTGTCCAGGGTTTTATTAGGGTAGGACTGTGCCCAGGAAAAAGGGGGTTACTACTGAAGCCACATAACGTAGCTAAAAACTTTGGTTTTGTTAAGAAATCTGCCAACAGAACCACAACATTTCAGTAACATCTTCAAATTAACATGCTTTGTGGGCTGCGTTAATTTAGTCTGAATTCCCCACTGGAATAGCCCAAATGAACTGATGGTCTTGTTTTGTTTAATTTTATGTTAAATATGGATATTATATTTAAGTGTAATCTCATTATTATAGTTAATATTCATATCATGCACACCAATCTGGTTAAAGCACAGCGTTCCTGTGAGTCAACTTTTCTTTAACTTCATTCCATGGGAAATTTCAAGATTTGGAGCTTTTTCTCTCCAGGCAGGAAGGTTTTATGATCTAAACCCATAATAACCCGGATTTCCTGCGGCTGCAGTTGTGGTTTTCTGCCAACACGGCTCCGTCGGGGCCGGCTGCAGGCGCGCCCCCGGGGCTGGGCCCGGGCTGTGCGGGGCAGGGTGGGACAGAGTGGGACACAGGGGGACACAGCGGGACACAGGGGGACACAGGGGGACACAGGGGGACACAGCGGGACACAGGGGGACACAGCGGGACACAGGGGGACACAGGGGGACACAGCGGGACACAGCGGGACACAGCGGGACACAGGGGGACACAGCGGGACACAGCGGGACACAGGGGGACACAGGGGGACACAGGGGGACACAGGGGGACACAGGGGGGCACAGCGGGACACAGCGGGACACAGGGGGACACAGGGGGACACAGGGGGACACAGGGGGACACAGGGGGACACAGCCTCAGCCGCGTCCCAGGACAGACACCCCTGGTGACAAGGTCCTGCCCGTGTCCTGCCCGTGTCCTGCCCGTGTCCTGCCCGTGTCCTGCCCGTGTCCTGCCCCCTGACGGCCACAGCCCTGGGTTCCAGGAGCGCGGCCGGGACGGGCCCTTCCCTGCCGGGCACTGACGGTGGTGAGCTTCCCTCGGCTCCCGTTGCCCCTAACCGGGAGTGGAAAGTGCCCCCCCCGCCACAGTGCCGAGGAGCCTCGGCTGGTGCTGCCTCGGGATAACACAATCCAAGAGCCGGCTGGCAGCCTGCAGCCTCACCCTGCTGCCGCGAACAGGGAGATTAATCCGATATTTTGTGATTTGTCAACATGCAGAGTTTCTAAGGGCTTGTGCTGCAGAGGCTCCGTGCTGAGCACTGAGCCTCCAGCAGGAGCCGAGGCACAGCTCCTGGATCCTGCACCTGGACAGGGAGCAGTCCCACCGGCAATGCTCTGCCTCTGGTCACAAATTAACATCCCGCTGATTTCCACAGCCCAGAGAGGGGAACAAAAGTGAGTGAGTGCTTCTGAGGTTTGGGGGTTTTTTGGGGTTTTTTTTTTGTTTTTTTTTTTTGTTTGTTTTTTGCTTATTAATTATAATAAATCCCTCCCCAGAACATTACAGGGAAGGTTATTATCAGAAATGCCTTCATCCCTCTCAGGAAGGGGCATCAGGCACCCACTGATGGCTCTGCCAAGGTCACCCGAGGAGCCTGGCAGTGCATGGAAGGGCCAGGAGTGCCCCAGATGCTGGGTCCTCCCCTGGGCTTCCTCAGGGGTTGTAAAGGGGTAGGTTTTGAAGAATAATGTTCCCTCTGAAAGCAGAGCTCTGTTGGATTCATTGTGGAGAGACACTAGTTAAAGCTCGGTTCTGCGCTTCCCTTTCTTCCTCACATCAGATGAACCCTTCCACTGTTCCAGGGCGAGCAGGTGAAGGTCCAGCATGTTTATTCCCTTGGCTGCTCCAGCGTTGGAAACAAACTAATGTGGCATTGCTTTAACAAAACCTTCCTGCAGTGCTGTCCTGGGTAAACCTCAAAAATGTGATTTCTTCCTTTCAGTCTGAATCAGAAGTTCTGTTTTTCCTGGTCTAAAGGCTGACTGCACATCTGATTGCAGGGAGCCCATCCTGGGAGCGTGAGTGTGCACATATGTGCCCGTGCAGACAGACCCCGTTCTTGGCTTAGCATGTCTTCTGGTAGTTTTGCAAGACAATTTCTGTGTTTGTTTTTAAGTCCTGTGTTGTTAATGGCAGTTTATCTGATGATCTGTTTTAGCTCACAGTCTGCTGCTTTGTATTGTGGATTTCTGCCACTTCCATTTATTGGGATTCTGTCTCCTGTTAACAGGTTATTGTGAACCATCTTTCACTGCCAGGATTGGGTCCTGGAGCTCTTACTGTTAGAAAATTCTGCAGGTTTATCCTTCCTCACTATAGTCACTCAACACAGCCCCAGCTCTGGAAGTGACAGGGGTGTGGTAGAGTTTATTTAGAAAAGGGATTTGTTTGTTTAATTCTGGGCAGCATGTATTAACCATTTCTTGGACCATGCAATCTGGAACCCCTCCATCTGAGGCCCCTTTTGCTCTGTTCCTAGCATTCAGTGGAACGTGCTTGAATTCTTTCCTTGCCCCATAAGCTGTTCAGAACCCTTCTGCTTGAAAAATGAGATATTGGTGTAGCAGTATTCTCTCTCCCTCACGAGGGGGGACTTGCAGGATGGCCTTGATGGGATCCTGCTCTGGCAAACCTCAGGAGAGGATCTTTATTCCCAGAGACCTGAGCCCTTCCCAAAACACAGGCTCAGGAGCTCTGCAATCGAGGCTGTCCAGAGCAGTGGTGGAGTCCCCATCCCTGAGGGACTTGAAGGCTGTGTAGATGTGACTCTTGGGGACAGAGGTTAGCAGTGGCCTTGACAGTGCTTGACGATCTTGGAAGTCTTTTCACCCTGAATGGTTCCAAGATTCTAAGAAGCAGATGTAAATAGAAAAGGCAGACAGAAATCCCATCAAAACATAACAGTGACAGACAAGCTAGGAGCAGCAATGAGGCTTTATTTACATGCTAATCAAATCAATCCTGCTTTGTCAGCCGTTATCTGGATTGAAAGAGGCTATAAATACACAGGAGGAGAAAGAAGCTCCAGAGAAGAACATGTCTAATTCTGGTGCGGGTTTGCCGTGAATAGAAGGATACGTGCTCTGTACGAGACCTGAGGAAAAGTTTCTGCCCTTGCGATGCTCAAAGGGCTGCAAACCTCAGTCGGGACAGCTGTGAAGTGTCTCTGGTTATTTCCTCTCCCTGTCTGTTTGATACAGCACTTTTGTGACACCCTGTGTCATCTTCTGTCAGATACAACAGCTCATGCCGTGTCCCTGCTCCTGCTGCGCACGTTTGCTGCTGCTCTGCCACCCCCAGCAGCCCCAGAGCACAGGGCAGTGTGGAAATGGAAATGCCTCCCCCTGCTCTCCCTCCTTCCCCCTTCATGCATTTCCATTTTCACTCAAAAAAATTCAACCTACACTGCTTTAATGGGAAAAGGGTTTTCTAAAAAACATTCATAAATAGAATTGAGGGCATGGGAGGAACGAGCTGCAACCATAAAACAGATGGGCTTTTTCAATGGACAGTGTTTGGATAAAATTTAACGTGGAGAATTTCACTATTTGAAAAAGGGCATTTCCCATCAGAGCATATTGCCTCTGCTCCTCTCCTGCCATACCCATTCCTCTCACATTGACAAAGTGCAATGTGAGATGCAACACCACTCTTCAAACTGGGTATTTTGCCTCAGCTTTAATGGAATTAAGACTACACCTTTGATTTTTGAGAAAAGCCAAGCTTAAAGGCAGCAGTGGGTGCTGGTATGTAGCAGATACTTTGAGGTATGTGACAGAAGTTCATTTATGTCTGTGTTAGTTTGGGGAACAGGAGAGAGGCAGGAAATTGCTGCTTTCTTTGAGAATGTGATTCACTGTGTCAGTGTCCTAGGCACAGAACCGTGTGCATTGGTTAAGATGGTAAAGCTTAGAAACAGAAAGCTTAGAAACTCGCATGGATGTCACTAGCAGGCAACTCCAGAACCTATTTCAGCTCACTTGCCTCTGAATAATTTCCGTGGCAAATCAGGTGGGTACTTTATAACTAATCTACCAACCCACAGGAAAGTAAGCACATTGCTCTGCAGCAGCTGTGTACAAACGGACCAGGACTTCAGTGCCAGCTGTCCGCTCCTCTTGGTCATGCTTCCTTCCAAGCTGAGCCCCCTGTGAGCTCCCAGTTTTGGCACCGGAGGCAGCTCCTGGGCCAGAGAGGAGCAGCAGCTCCCAGGGTGGCTGCCCCTGGAGCTCTCCAGCTCTTCCCTGGCACCTGGAGACTGACACAAGGAATGGAGCTGCCTTGGCTTCCCCAGGGGAGCTTTAACAGCTCCCTCCTTCTTCATCCCGTGCCCTGCCAAGAGGCCAGGCCCTTCTGGGAGCTCTTTGTGCACAGCCTCGCAGCCCCACGAAATTGCCTTTTCCCTTATGGCTGCATGGACCAGGAGCTGGAAGCATCCACTGACATTTTACCAAATCAAAGCTGTGGGGAGGACAGCCACGCAGATTTTGCTCCGTTAGGTATTTTCATGCACATGCTGTCCAATCAGATCCTCAGGTTCCCATCCTCCTTCTTTTGAGAGCGAAGGCTGTCTGCATCCCCAAGACACAGTCTCTCTTCTCCTTGTATCTCTTCTTGAATGGGTTTCTCTCCCTGTAGCTCCTGTAGACACTCTCTGAGCCCCTCCTCCTCCAGCTCATTTGCAGATATTTTTTCTCTGCTTGCTCTAAATAAAAATAGGTCAGTTGTAAGTAATTTATTATGCAATGATTTTACTATATTTTGCCAGACATAAAATCATACAGTTGTAGCAAATTTTAGTTTTGAACAAGTAATGGTTCCACTCCAGCTGTTACAGCTCTTCATATAAGTTGCTCTTGAACATTTTTCAGAGTTCTCAAATACTGTTCTTCCTGAAATGAATGAGCAAGTCAGTGAAGTGGCTCTTTTTCTTTAGAAGAAACAAAAAGTTGGACTATAACCCAATATCAAGCACTAATAGAGATTTGGTTTTATATTATGAAACTGTCTTCCAGCTAAAACCCAATCCAGTTTCTATGTGGGTTCGGTGAATATTAGGGTTACCTTTGATCTTAAGTTTAGGGAGCAGCAGGTTTGAGATATGGGTGCCCTAAACACCAGATTTTCTGGGAATGGGGGGTTCAGCTGAGCTGTGTGCTGGGGGCTGCATTTGGGCTCTCCATCCTCACCCCCTTCATGCACAGACGTCCCAGCCTCTGGCTCTCCACACCCAGTGCCCCAAGCCAGGCTGGGGGAAGGATTGTGCTGACCCAAGCTGCAGAGAGTCTGACTAAGCCTGCTTTCTGTGTTTGTGTGTAACCTCAACAATGCCCTTCTCTGCATTTTTCATATGTGCAGAATATGAGTGGAAGGGAAAAAGCACTTCTGTCAAATTCTATTTCACCCTTCAAGTCTCTAGATATTTTATTTTTTAAAGTCGATGCAGCTTGGAAAGGCCAGTAGGCTCCACTGGAAGCGGGCACCTGAGCACTGATGCTGCTCTTTCCCTGCTGGAGGGACGAGCAGGACATGAGCTGGGGTTTGTGCTGTGCCCTGCAGGGCGGGCGAGGCGCCGTCACCCCCAGCAGCGCTCCCTGCTCCCAGTGCCAGCCCTGCACTCTGGAAAGGATCAGGGCTTCCTTTCTGGGCTGATTAACGAGCACAGACAGAGGAGGCAGACTCAAACCCAGCCTCAGGAACCAAAACGTGTCCATCCTTTCTCTCCTCGTCTTTTGCTTCCCTTGCATGAGCCACCTCCGCAGCCTGAAACATATTTGCAAAATCTATTTTCAGCCTCACAAGGCAACATGATCCATATCAGCTCACATTTGTCAACCAAAAATATGTTGATTGGTTAAAAACTACAGAGCAAACCTTACTGGAAGTAAACTGTGAGAACTTTGGAGCCATTCATTTACACCATCTACAGAGCTGATACTATTTTTACCACTAAATATTAAGATGTTCTTTAATGCATAGACTATGCTAATGACCACGTGCAATTACTGGGAACATACAGGCAAAGGCTATTTTATTCTGCAACAGCAGTAATTAAATGTGCATAAATTGGGTACATTTTTGGGAAACAGGCATGTTGGAAATGAACGTTTTTCACCTCTTCATTAGTTAGAGCTCAGATGGCTTATTAATGCTGGATAACTGATGGGTGGCAAATCCATTTTTACTGGGGAGAGAAAGAGGCTGGGTTTGGTTCTGCAAAATTCGGTTTTCTTTCAGTGCTGCTGCTCAATGTTGTCACTTAGAGCCGTGGTGAGGATCCCCTCGGGGCTGTTCTGTCCCCCCGCAGTCACCACACCGTGAGAGCCTGGCCTCCACCTTGCCCCCAGGACTGCTGTGGGGAACTGAGGAGAGCTCCACACGGAGCCTGCTGGGGCCAAGGGGGAGGAGGAGGAGGAGGAGGAGGGGAGCAGCCCTGCTGCAGTGCCAGGGCCCTTTGCAGCTGGGCAAGGCAGTGAATGTGGCTGCCCACAGGGCTGCTGCCCTGCAGGGCACCCCAGAGCTGCTGTTTTGCACAGAACACATCTCTTTTAGCAGCCAAGGGAGTCTGCTGTCCCCTCAGACCCTGCACAGCACGCAGCAATTGCCATTGCTGTATCTCACTGTCAGGCTGGAATCTCTCATTGGTGTTGCTCGGGCTGGCTAAAGAGGTTACATATACTCTCTGTTGGTCCAGCAGCAAATTCTTTATCCCGCCTTAAACGTTTTGTCACCTTTGCCTCTCTCTGGAGGACTTGGGTGCCTTCTGGAGAGCTGTTGGCTCACTGGAAAACAGAATTGTTCTTTTCATACAAAGACAATAGTGCTTCAGGCTATAAATTACGGCCAGTAAAAGCATGTCTGTAAAACATGCATCATCCTCATCCAGAGTCCGAGGAGCACCGGTGTTACAGCAAGGTGCTAAAATTACAGCTGGCTTTTAATCTCATGCTCTTCCTCTGCAACATGCTCTCACTCTGCAACATAATTTGATTTTAATGTAACATTTTATGGTAAGTAGTAGGAGGCAGTCTCACGAAATTAAAATCTCTGGAGTAATGAAAATCAGCCTTGTTTTATTTTGTTTTGAATTTTATTTCTTGCTTTGTATAACCCACGGTGTCCTGGGGGCAATAGAGCCAACACAGCCCCTGGAGAGGTGGTGAGTGCAGCTGTGTGCTGCTGTGGGCAGCGGGCTGGGACACGGGCAGCTCTTCTGCAGCAGAGAGGTGTCACACGCCCTTTGGGCTCACTGGGATGGGAATGGAGCAGCAGGGCTTAAGGCGCTTTCCTTGGAAGTGCCTCCAGTGTTGGTGGGAGATCGGGAGAGCAGGAGGGGATCAGGAGCAGATCAGGAAGAGAGCAGGTCCATCCCCTCACTGGCAGCTCCTGGCTCTCCTGGGGCCCTGCTGCTTTCAGCTCTTGGCAGCTCTCAGCTCGCTTGTGCTCTCGTGGCTGTTGGCAGCCACTCCTGTCTGCCCTGTTGGGAACATACAGAGGCTTCCCAGGGCATCTCTTTCGGCTGAATTGGCCTCACTTTGCTCAAAGTTGAGTAAGCAAAGCTGCTGGAGGAACAAGACAAATCAGGGAAGGAGATGCTGTCAGCCAGGCACTGATCTGAGAGACCCCAGATCAAGGCTTGATTCAAAAGAAAAGTTGCTCTGTGCAGCAGTTCCCCCAGGTGTGAAACTCAGATCCTGGCCCTGGTTTTTCCAACCTGAAAGATTCCCACTCTCCCAGCAGGAGATTGGACCACATCCATAATTATGCATGGCAGAAAGCTGAGCAGAGAACTGTTCCTCTGTGCCTTTCATTCCTGCCAGGCTGGACCAGACTATTTAAAGAAAAACAACCGTAGAATATGCATGGTTTTGAAGAGGAAAGTAGAGCAGTAAAGCTGTTCAGACACAGCAGAGAGTGCTCAGTACACGTTGTATTTTGGGCAGGACAGCTGAGCTGTGCTCAGGAAGGCTGCTCAGCTAGAAGTCAAGTTCAGGAAACTTTGCTGCTATGACACATTTTAGTTCTGCTTCCCATTTAAAATCCTGATGGTCACAAAAGGGTCTTCCTTCCAGGGTTGAAAAGCACCACCACACTTAGCCAGTGTGCCCTGGCAGGAGCCTGTGGGCTTGTGCTGCTCAGAGAGGAAGTTGTCTGCAGAAATTCCTATTTTTACTTCCTTGAGGAAACACAGGCAAATAAATGATAGGGATAAATTTTTGGAGAGGCTCTTGTGCAGAGTTACTGTTAGAGAACTCTAAAGAAGAGACAGTTCTGGAGGAGCTAAAAGTGACGTTCACCTCCAAGACATTTTGCACTGCTGTTCAGGTTCTCCCTGCCAGTCTCTGAATCATTATGATAATAATATAGTAATAATGGTAATAAACTGTGACCATCTGCAGGGGAACATTAACCATTTATCCACTGTCTTTATTAGTTCAACAAATTCATCATTATGGCAAGGAAAGTAAAAAATATTCTCAGGTCATTAATTTTATGTTGAGATCATCATTCACCACAGTATTTTCTGTAAGGCCAGAGATTTTTGCCCAAAGCAGTCTCATGTGTGTGTTTTCCCATGAATTTTCAAAATTGTTAATGCCCAGGGGATGAGGCAGTGATGTGGAAAGTAGCCAGCCCCTGCGTGATTTGTTCTCATGATGATGCCAGAGGCTTTCCGGTTCAGTAAGGATAAAACAAATTTTAAGTCCAGTTTTGGAAGGCTCTAATGGCCCTAATACCTATGCAAATGCCTAACAGCCCTTATCTATTAGTCCAACTAGGAAATAAGTATCTAAATATTTGGCTGTTTCCTGGCACATGGACTCAACTGTGGCTCCCTCCAGGGCAGAGCAAAGGATGGCGAGGAGGGGCCAGGACACCACAGTTCTGAGCAAAGACAGCAGCTCAAACATAACCTTTTCTTTCCATGAAAAACTTCATCATTCTCTGAAAGACTCAAACATACCCAGCAGGATCCAGCTGTCTGACCTCCAGTTATTTCAGCTGCTGCCTCTGAGGATTAGCTCCTGTATTTTGCTTTGTGCTGAAGCTGCTGTGAAAAGCTGGAGCCTGGCTGAATGCAGGAGTCATTTGGAAGGAGGGTAACAGGGCATCCTGAACGTCCCCCAGTCACTGTGGGTTCCATCTCCTTTTCCAGCCTTTCTTCTTCTGCAAGAAAGGAAAGGGCTCAGAAGGACCATGGACATTTTCATTTTTTAGCTGGCCAGGAGGTCACTGCCCTTTCCATGCAAAGAAGGTTGTGGGAGTTGCTGGCACAGAGTTATTTTGTAAAGCTTTTGACTAGAAATAGAAAACTCAGATGGACCTGTTCTGACCCTGAGCCTGTGCTCACGAAAGCACTCAGCTGTCCATCTGTGGCGCAGAAGATGATGGGCCTTTCCTATTCTTTGTAAAAATGCCTTTAACTCAGACTTTCCCTGGAAACTGCAAAACAGAGGCACCTGTCAAAGGGCGAGCAATTCCTGTTAGAGTTTGCCTGGAGGGTGCAGGATCTGTGTGCGTCCTCTGGGCAGCCGCCCTGCGCCCGAGTGAGGGAACGTGTAGCTCTTTGAAACTGGCTCATTTTCATTTCCATTTGTCCCGGCCTTGTTTTCAGTGTCATTGCTTAAAGAATGTGTAATGACTCAGTGAAGACAGTCTTGTATCTGGGAAGGCTTGGAGAGAAGGGTTTTTTGGATCGAGTCCCAGCCCCGTCCTTTGTGCAGCCCGCGGTGCAGGCTCCCTGTGACACCGCGGTGACATCCCTCAGTGCCACGGGCTGCCTGTGGGTGGAGGGACGCAGAGCCCGGAGATCCCCGATCTTCCAACACGGATGGGAAGAAAAAAGGCTTTTGTTTAATGCAAGACAGAAAAGGAAACTTCCAGTACACGATCGCTGCTCTATTTGTATTGTTTGCTTTAGAAGCTCCTGGGAGGGGCCAAGAGCCACAAAGGAGCTGGGCTGAGCTAACGGTGAGATCCCACTGAGTGATTCCGTGCCCTGCTCTGCTGCCGGGGCAGGGAGCAGCAGGGCCCCGGCAGGAGCACCCGCTGGTCCTGCTGCTGTGCCCGCTGTCCTGTGCCCCGGGGGGGCTGAGCACGAAACTGCCCTGCCAGCACAGGGGGCTCAGAGCTGCCCTGCCAGCACCGCGGGGCTCAGAGCTGCCTCCCCAGCACAGGGGGCTCAGAGCTGCCCTGCCAGCACCGCGGGGCTCAGAGCTGCCCTGCCAGCACCGCGGGGCTCAGAGCTGCCCTGCCAGCACAGGGGGCTCAGAGCTGCCTCCCCAGCACCGCGGGGCTCAGAGCTGCCCTGCCAGCACCGCGGGGCTCAGAGCT